>JASCZW010007013.1:0-76408 GCA_034211315.2 Aedes japonicus | reverse complement strand
TTTTTTGCTTCTTCATACTTCTTCTTCTTCATCACATCATAAATGTTTTTTTTTTTTCTTCTTCTTCTTCTTCATTTTCATGCACAATATAATAAGGCAAATAAATGTGTGTTTTACAATCAATCAAATTTTTTTTTTTTTTTTTTTTTTTTTTTTCAAAAATAAATAAATAATAAATAATATGTTTTCTTCTTCTTCTTCTTCTTCTTCTTCTTTTTTTTTTTTTTTACAAGGTATGTTTTTTCTTCAAGGGCAAAAAATCTTTGATCTTCTTCACGCGCCGCGACGCTTCACGCGCGCGCGCGCGCACGCGCGCGCATGAAATAATAATAATAATATTCTTTTCTTCTTCCTTCTGATTTTTTCTTCTTCTTCTGATTTTTTCATCTCACACATCTCACACATGCTGGGGGCACACATCACACATGCCCGAGAGTGGTTTTAAGTGTTTTGTTGCTGGCTGGTGATTTCAAACAAAGTGCTTTTTTTGCAACATTTTGGCAGCCCCACAGCAGCAGGGAGTGGATAATATTGGGCATTTGCTTCTGCCGGCCACCAGAGCAGCATGGCTGCGGCAGTATGTTTATGTGTTTGTCTTGCAAAGGGCCTTTAGAGGGAATGGCGATGGGCATTTTCTGGTTGGCACGGTAGTGAATGCACACTTTCTACCAAAGACAGCTGCATGAAGCGCAGGGAAGAAAATGCAAAACAAGTAATACGGTGTGGCCTGGGGTGGCCTACCGGGCTGTTATTTTTGGAATGAAACAAATGTTTCAAGGGTGGCTGGGGTGAGGAGAAGACAGGGCCTTGCTAAATGGTTTATAGTGTTGGGGCCTGTGTAGATGTGCGACTTCTGAAGGCCGGGCCGGCGTGGGCCGGTGGGGAGATGAGCATGATGGTTTTTCTGGCATGATTTCTTGGTGAAGAAGGGTAAGGAAGGTTTTTCTACTTTCTGGCTGGGCTGTGTAGCTTGCCCTGGCGAGGGAATGCCGTTGGGTGCTGTTCTACTGGAGACAGGCCGGCCGAGGTGCCAGGAATTATTTTTTATCTAGAAAAGCACAAATTCATCACCTGGGCCAGTTGGTGGTGAGATGCTCGGTTTTTGGAGGGGGTGAATATGGAATGAATTTGTGTAACTTCCCTGCAACTTTGGTGCATAAGTTTGTACCTCTTACACTATCTTAGCACCAAATCACCGTGCAGTTTTTCTTTAGGTTGTCCGCACACACGGACAGCTGCTGTACTCTGGTTAGCACAAACAACCGGTCTCGACGTTTCGTGCATGAGCCATCTGAGAAATTCCGGCAAAAGAAATGCTGCGTTAGAAGTAGAGCAAAACCGAATTTACTCTCGCTCACTCAGTACCAAAGACACATACGACCGAAAGAATCGAACATGTCCATCCTATCGTTCTTGCGGCCATTCGTTCAAAGAACTAAGCTTTCACTTTCTAATTGGAATGTTTCCTCTCGTGTAGTTCTAAACATTGTTCCTGCCGAATTCAAGTGGTTGGAATCTGAAACGGTAAATAATTCCTTGTTTCTGCCATCTTGAACAGCATAACAACCCTGAGTTTGAAGCAGGCCGTCGACAGCAGCGTTTTTCATGCGTGCGAAACACTGTCGGCGACTGATTGTCGGAGTGTGATCGCTAATCCAGCGTCCTCTGGTTCTCCATTGACTGGGCTGCAATGCAGTTTACGCTAGAAATTTGTGTCCAACTTATACCGGTTCAGTACTTCATTTGGTAAACGGATAGTAGCAGTGTCCGTGCACATCTAGATGTTACAAACACCTCCAAATTAGGTATTGATGAGCGATAACGAGGGTAGCCGTAAAACTATCATCTATTGCAGAAAGGAAACTGTCCTACAGCAGTGGAATAATTCTGAAAACGACTGATCAAGAATTCTATTGTTGTTCGTAGACTCATCAAGCTCCCAGTATAGAAGGGCCAAACAAGTTTGGGTGGGCTTCGTTAGCAGAGACAACAATAGGGAGCTATTACCTTCCCGTATCGGTCGAAAATAACGTCTTGAATCAGAAACGATTTTTTCTGAATGGTGACAATAAATAAGTCTGAGAAACATAACCGCTTTGATGTTTCCACGAAGGTAACGATTTAAGTTTCCTTGTCAACAAATTCAACGCCTCAGCGATGTGGCCTTCCGGCAGTTAACCGGAACATTCGCCATGGCGGACGAAAACATACGCGTAGGCATGTCTTTGAGTTCTTTCTTCATTTTATTTATCAATTCCTCCTGAAGGCACAAAATTGTTGAAGTACATCTCGCCGCCTTCCAGGGTGGCTCTGTAGCCCTGGATCGGACGCAGCTGGGAGACGTTGAAGCGGCTCCGTCGACTTGGGTACCATATAGATATTCAGCCCTCCATCTCCCTCCTCCAACGATCGTTTCGGAGTAGTGGGCCGACGCCGGGATCCTGGCCAGAACACCGCGTCTCTGTCCCCATTGGTATTTTTTGACGAACGACGCAACTTCCGGCGTTGGCATATCGTACCAAAAATTACGCAGTCCGGAGCGTAAAGGCGAGTGCTGGCTTTGACATCCTCTCTCGCTGACCGTCGGCCACAGCAGCACTGTTCTTCGGGAACTTCAGCGTGTGAAATGAATCTCCACCTCGGAGCTCACTTCCTTCGTGGGGAAGGCGAAATACGAAGCGCTCCTGCCAGTCACCACCGCCACGTCACCAGATTCTGCCGGAAATCGATGTGGACCGTTTATCCAGTCAGCTGCCGCTGCGTCATTGCCTGCAGCCCCAAACCAGCGGATGTGACTTCCGCTTCCTGACGCGACTGTTCCTGCTTGCCGGCGGTACTTTTCACCGTTTGGCCGGCTGAACCGACCACGGCCAAGCGCACGCAGCGATGTAGCCACTTTTCCTCGGTCTTCCTCTTCAGCATCCTTTGGAGCTTTCTTGTCGCTCAGGGTCGTCGGCCGTCCGGAAACGGGCTTTCTGGCGATGCGCTGATTGGCTGCCGGAACGGGCGTGCAGGTATCCTGCGGCTGAAAGGGCCAGCATCGATGTCCGCTTTCGACGCAGTGCGGGGTGCGTTCCTTGAACGCGTACACTTCTGGAACGGAGTTGAGCACACCGTCTATGCCATCACGGTTAGAGTTCGACTGATAGAGCTGGCCACTTTGCATCCGGCTGACTCAAGGGTTACTAAGATTGATGCTGCAATGGGCTGTTTCAGTGCGGGTGAAGGTAAACCCACCAAAAAGCGGCAATTTTGTCCATTTTCGTGACGCAAACGTTGCTAGATGTTAGCAACCCATATAGGAAATTCAAGTTTCCAGTCGTTGTTTACTGTTGTTACTTTGCCTTTTTGATGTCGCAGGTCCATACACGCTAAGATGAGAAAACCTTAAATAAAAAATCACGCCGGAGCGAAAAAATGAATGTGTCAAAATATTGGGTCGATGTAGAAAACATACTTCTGTAAGGGAGGAATCCAGGTAACGCAAGAGTGAGGTTAAGCGTCGTAGGTGGAGTTCTTAAAAAATGATTTTTCGAGCTGTTTAAACAAAGTTATTGGTATTGGGAAACTAGGAGAATTTAAAATCAACACTTCATTTTATCACTTTTAAAAAAATAAAACATTGAAACACTTTTTTTCAAATTTTCGCTAGTAAACGCGAGCAAATTCCTTTGAATTCTACTACGAGCTTATCTTTTGACAGAATAGCCCTATTTCGTCTGCTACTTACAGACTTCTTCAGTGTCGAGTGCTCGACTTGGAGTTTTTTTTAAATAGTGTTTAAAAAAGTTAAAGTGAAAGTTATTAGTGATAAAAGAGAAGAAAATCGTCGATAATGACGATACTGACCAATTCCATACAGTTTAAAAAATAGGTGAAAAGTAGTTATCAATTTCAGGTTTAGATCCTGCGATGTTTAACCGCACTGTAGCTATACTGGATTCCTTCATACTTTATTGATATTTTTATTGAATCAAGAAACAACATTTTTGCTCTGGATGTAGACATTTTTGTTACATTTGTTTCTCCTCAAGTGCAGAATTTGAAATACTAATCCAAATGGTTCAATTGTTAAATTGCATGTCTTTTTGAAGCATTTTGAAAAATAAAACTTCGAGAAAATACCTTATTTTTAGTGAAAAGTAACGATAAAAAATCGGTAATCTTTAAAGTTTATCTTCCTTTGAATACTAAAACTTGATATTAGGTAATCTGCGTTTACGCATAATTAGGGTAAATATGTGCACATTTGAGCGATTATCGGTACTTTTCAACGATCTCTAGGTATTCTCATCTAACCGTGTAGAGAATATTCATGAAGCCAGTAAAGCACTTCTTGTTGTTTTGCTTGAAAAAAGGGCTTGTACACAGAAAATTTATTTTCGTAAATTTGCTTTCATTCGATTCGTAAACAAGGATTTTGTACATAGAACAAATGTCTCGTACAGTGTATGAAACATTCATACTGCTTTTTATCTGGTGAAAGGCTATAAGTACACTTTTTTTTTTGCACAATGCACGAAATGAATTTTGTCAAGACTAGCCAATCGCTGCTTCTCTTTTATAGTACTCATGCGTGATGGTGTTGATTACTCAAAATTTAAGCGCTGTCGAGAGTTATTACTTCATAGTCCTTAATAAAGTATCTTCTCACGAGTTGCCTTTTCATAGTTATTTGTATTGTTTTCGTACAATGCACGAATGTTCTCTCTGCGATTCGTCCTTTTGACAGTTGCGTGTGTGGCATTAATTATGAAGGTAGCTTCATAAAAAGAACGAATCAATTTCGTTGTAGAAACAACGAATAGATTCGTTAGTTCTACCTTTCGTAATCTATATAAATAAAAATGAGTTGGGGTTTCCTTTGTCACGATTTAACTCGCGAGCGGAAGGACCGATCGGCGTGAAATTTTGTATGCAGAGATTTTTGGGGCCGGAGAAGGTTCTTATGATGGTTTGAGACCCCTCCCTTCACTGGAAAGGGGGGCTCCCATACAAATGAAACACACATTTCTACACAACTCGAGAACTAATCAAGCAAAGAAACCAAATTTAGCATGTGTGAGTTTTTGAAGGCAAAAAGTTTTTTATGGTAGCTTGAGAACCCTCCCGGTCATAAAAGAGGGGCTCCCATACAAATAAAACACAATATTCTGCATAACTAAGGAACTAATCAAGCAAACGGAACGAAATTTAACATGTGGTGGTTTTTAAGACAAAAAATGTTTCTATGTTGGTTTGAGACCCTTCCCATCCTAAAGGGGGGAGGGATCCCAACCAAATGAAATACACTATTCTGCATGACTCGAGAACTAATCAAGCAAATGGAACCAAATTTAGTATGTGGTGGTTTTTGAAGACAAAAAATTATTCTATGTGATTTGAGACCCCTCCCCTTTCTGAAAGGGGGGGAACCTATTCAAATTAAAAGCAAATCCTTGCATAACTCGAGAACTAATAAGAGAAATGGAACCGAATTTCGCATGTGGAAGTTTTTGAAGGAGGGAAATGTTTCTATGGTGATTTTAGACTCATATGAGGAGGAAGGGGGGTGGGGTGCTCTCAAACAAATGGAACCCAAATTTCTGCATAACTCGAGAACTAACCAAGCAAATGGAACCAAATTTGGAATGGACGAGTTTTTTAAGGCATGAAATGTTTTTATGGTAGTTCAAAGCCCCTCCTCCCTCTAAAAAGGGGGGCTTTCATACAAATGAAACACAAATTTCAACCAAACATGAGAACTATACCTACTGCTTTGCAAATTTGTATGCAGGGGTTTTTGGGTCCGAGAAAGGATCTTATTATAGTTAGAAAGAGGGGGCTCCCATGCAAATGAAAAACTATTTTCTGCATAACTCAAGAACTAATCAAACAAATGGAACCAAATATGGCATGTGGAAGTTTTTTAGGCAAGAAATGTTTCTACGGTGGTTTGAGACCCCCCTCCTCTTTGAAAGAAAGGGCTCTCATACAAATGAACCACGAATTTGAGCCAAACATGAGAATTATCCCAACAGGTATGACTATTTTTATGCAGGGATTTTTGGAGTCGAGAAGGTTCTTATGATGGTTCGAGACCCTCCGCATCTGGAAGGTGCTCCCATACAATGAAACAAGAATTCCTGCATAACTCGAGAACTAATCAAACAAGTGGAACCAAATTTTGGATGTGGAAGTTTTCGGAACCAAGAAATGTTTCTATGGAGGTTTGAGATTCCTCCCTCTCTGGAAGGGTGGGCTCTCATGAAAATTAGACACAAATGTCAGCCAAACATGAGAATCATACCTACTATTATGAAAACTTATATGTAGGAGTTGTTTAGACCAGAGAAGGTTCTTATGATGTTTCGAAGCTCCTTCTCCGCCTGGAAGGGGAGGACTTCCATACAAATGAAACACAAATTTCTGCAAAGCTCGAGTTCTTGGAATTGGAGTTCTTCAAATGAAACCAACCATTGAATGATGGTGGTCCAGGTGATTTCCGACCCTTTCTTGTTGTATTTTCCACGTAGGCGAACAAAATTTTCCAATGCCATCTTGACAACCACTACACAGATTAAAAATTTTGTCAACGTAAACAAAACACCCTTAGGCGTAAAAATTTCATCAATTTACCCACACGATAAAAAGTTACAAGCTAATCATTGTGTCTCATTTTTTCGAGTAAGCATTTAGTCATTCCATTCAGTCGAACAAAAAGTCAGGTATTGAGTTTAGTATGCAGCTGACAAATAAAGACCTGACGTAATTTTTACCATTTCTACCGAAGTAATTTTGACAACTACTCCAGTATGGGTGACATGTCAGATTTCCTTGCGGAATAATCGAACGAAATATTATTCTGCAAAGAAAAAGTGACAGCCCTATTTAGATTACATGGGCAGACGTTACTAACGGTACGAAGTATGCTTTACTTTTCAACTGCATACAAGGTAAGTAATTTCGACAGTAAAAGCATTTCTTGACCATTACTTGTCCTAACCTAATGCTCATTACTTTTGACCTGCATACTAACAACAATCAATATGAAACTAGCGATTTGAAATTGGTTCACTGTTGTAGAGCCCCTAGGTCCGAAGTACACCTTGCAGTCTGCGCCTTGCAATACACTTTGGCGCTTTTCGGTACCTTTCGGTACTAGTATCTTTGTTTGGTTTTGATTCGCTGTGTTATTTTGACATAAGGATGGAATGACCCTCAAGTGACCGGAGAAATGCATCGACCCTCTTCGATTCGAACCAAAATTGGCTGATATTCTCTTCGGTCTCGATCTCTTTCATTTATTACAGCGCCATTATAACACTTCTGAGGGATTCTTTAGTACTGATTGAAACACAACATTGCTGGCTAGCATAATCTAAAAATAGTAGAATGAAAAACGTAAAGCTGAATGGAATATGAATGAAAGAGAAGGTAATCAAAGAGAGTCTCTCAATTTCAGATTTGCCCTAATGAAAATAACCCTAGATTTATAAGCAAACTTGTAAATTTTCGTGTAGGCCAAAAAAAACTGCTATTATTTGAAAATTTAAGCGGTGCTTTTCTGTTAGATCTGCCTTGATGAAGTATAACAGATTATATCAGAGTGGTTGAAAAAACCAATTTTGAAAACATGAAATCATTAAAAATGAATATCTCCATGACGGAGCAAATTTTTTTTCTCGATAAGTGTTTCTTATGTAAAAAAGGCTGCTGAACACATTGGAGCCATAAAATTTGAAAATAAGTGGGGGCATTTTGAGAAAAACGCAATTCAATATTTCTACCACAAAAATAAAAATGTTGGCAACACTGTCAAAAATATGACAAATATTTATTTGGTAGCAAATTTAATTTCCTTTAAGAAAAGTATCTAACATTGTTTGTAGCACTTTTATTCATTGAGATATTCAATAAACAAAATATAAACTTTTTAAAAATCTCAAAAAAATGAGGGTGGCCCATGGGCCGAGGGGTTCACCCATTGGTCTAAACCTTTGGATTTTTGATTAATAGCCTAGTCTGGTTCGAATCGAAGAGGGTCGACACAATTCTCCGGACACTTGATATGGAATGACCCATAATTGAGGGTGTGTTGGTGTGAGATACGATATTAGGGGCGAATCATTAAGCTTGGGACCGAGCTTGGGACCAGTGTGCTACGACTTGCTGAGCCAAAACATATATTCCTTTTCTTCCTGACTATCCATTCGCTGATACTAGGCTTTAGCGTTTAAAACCTCAGTAATGTACCCATAAATGGGTACGTGCATTTTTCGCGTTTATGGGTTCTCTGTACTGAGCGTGAAACTGTTCAAACATTGCCATCGCCATCCGAAATGCATTGTTTGAGCCGGAATCATTCTAATGAACTCCTGCTCATGGTTGGAAAACCAGCATTCTCAAACTTCGTCCTTATGAGTGGTAGCAATAAAAAAGGACACAGCTCTTCATCAAAGATGTCCCTAAATGCAACGCGTAAACGTGTTGTTGCGGTGTATCGTGTTGAAATTGCCTTCCACTATTCAACTACCCGGACCACCCCTGGTGAATGCCGTTGATTATGATAAAAAAAAAACTAGGGCTAAAAGCTTGTTTTGGACCTTCGAAGCTGCGTGATTTCGCAACAGTTTGTTTACCTTAACTTTATATCATTACATTTCAGAATGAATCAATGATGGAGATATTTTTTTCATATTTGAAAACATTTTCTTTATACTAAACTAGGCCAACGCTTTCTGATTCGACCAAAGCCTTTGAACCACCATTAGAAGCTTTTTAATCATAGTAGAAAAAGAGAAAAATGAAGAATGATTTATTCTCTTGCAGTTGGTTTTTGGACAGTTTTCAACCAAAATGTATTGAAAAATGCACAACTCAATTCAGATTAATAAACCAACTAAAGTGCTATTTGACGTTTTCTACTCAAACGGTTCAAAATAGAGGAGAAGACTAGCCCTACTTGCCCAGAAACTGTTGCTGGACCGTATTTCCATTCGCAGAGCAAGCCGGGGTGGTTTTAGAGTCTAGGGAGAAATGAGTTAATTAAAAAGCAATTTGGATTAATTGAACCTCTAGAGCTCGATTCCAGCTGGGACTGCGTCGTGCATTGTGAGGAATGAAAGGATATCAATCATCCGTATATTAACTTTTCAGTGAACCTGTTTCGGTTCTTTATAAGAAAACACAGTAGGATGCTGATGAACAATCACCATTGAGGATTGTAATTGTTATGGCCCAAACACAATGATAACGGAAACGGAAAACGACAAAGCCCGGTCTGAGTATGCTTGTTTGTCGGAAAGAAAACAGGCTAGATCCAAACCGATTCTAATCGGACATATCGAAGTCATTTGCAGCAACTGTCAAAATGGTCGTTTTCCGTTCCGTTTCCGTTATCATTGTGTTTGGACGGTTACCATACCAGACACATTTTTTCCCTGGGGATATTGAAGTCAAAAGCAACATTTTTATATTTGTTGTAAACGTAACTTTTCCATGTTAAGATTTACTTTCGTGAATTGGTGCATGCGTTGTGTGCCCGCATAACGAAAAACCATTTGCTATATAGTCAAAACTATATTTCGAATGTAAGATATATTATCACATTTTATGTTATTGTTATCGAATAATTCAATCTCATTTTCACCATACAACCTCTACATTAACACATATTGTTAATGTTTGCCATATTGTCATTGAAAGGTTTTTTATTGTCTGCACTCGGTGTAGATTATATACCAACTGTTTGGCATAGAGTACAGCAAAAATTTTGTTCGTGAAAATTGCCATATTTTTATGGTAACCTAACTTAACCGCCTATTTAGCATATTGTTATTTGGCCTTTTACCATCTGACATATTGTTAAAACTATATAGGAGATTGTTAGTTTATCGTTGTCAACTATAAGGGTAAATGTCGTAACAATAACGGAAGCGGTCGTCAACAATAAGGGAAATGGTCCAGGAATGGTTTGTGATTATGCGGGTGGACAGCTTCAAAGCACTTAAGTTTTTGTCACGGGTTGGTTCACAAGTTTTGGACAATACACAGGGACCCGTGAAGGTATACCGAGATAAATTAAAATCCGAACGATATCAATATCTGGACTAATTTTATATGAATTGATGGTAAGTTATACAATTAACTAGAAGCTTCAAATATGACAACGATTGCGTCAATAGCATTCAAACAAAATCCAAATGTAACGGACAACGTTACAAATTGTCCATAAATCCTGACAGTATATTATCATAGGAGATCGCAGCATACTCTGCTTACGGACAGTTTGGTTAATGTGAGCTGTCGCGCTTGTTGTTCCTCGTTTTAATTTTCCGCGGGTGTAATTTTTAATTTCCAACAAATTATCGCATTTCGAACTGATGAATCGAACAAGAAAAATCGGTCATAAAAGTACCATCCGTAGTTACGAGCTACCACGTGTGCTGTGTATTATTGTTCCCAGTTCGATATGAGTATTTGTTGGTTATAACGTTTATCAATTCTTCTGATCGAGCACGGAGTTTTTTAATTTCAAAAATTCGTTTAATGGCTTATCATATACATATTTTTTCAATTTATACTCATCGATTCGATTAACTGCCACAAAGTATGTAAAATAGTTCAGCGACAAAATGATGAAAAATGTTTGTTGGTATCATGATGGTCCATTGATTCTAAAGTAGTTGATTTATACCAGCAATTTAAAGTTATAAACTTCAAAGAGATTTATAAAACCTATTCGATAAAAATGGCACACAAAAAATCTTCTGTAACTTTTGAATCGTATGAGTAAAAAACCTAGAAATTTGAGTAGATCTTATCCATAGTGTATTATTTACATCTGCCAAGTTTCATAGTTATACATTCAGTAGTTCCAGTCATGTCGTCGAAACAAGAAATTGTCCGTGAGAAAATTTTGTGCACTCACAATCAAAATCCAGGGGCGTCCCACCGGTGGATTGCTAAAAGGCTTGGAATTGCAAATACAACTGTGTCTCGTGTAATAATAACCTTCAAGGAGCGTCTGAGTGTCCAAAGGAAGGAAGGGAGTGGTCGTAAAGTGGTCCAATCGACAGTAAAATGGCCAGGAAAGTCGTACAACAATTCAAGAACCGTCCAAACATGTCAATTCGAGATGTCGCTAAAAAGTCAAAGGTGTCAGTCGGTTTTGTGCAGACAACCATGAAGCGTGCTGGGTTACATGTTTACAAAGTGCAAAAAGCCCCAAACCGGAATGAAAAACAAAACATCACTGCGAAAACCCGCGCCCGGAAACTTTACACGAAGCTGCTCACCAAACCCGGTTGCATCGTGATAGATGACGAAACATACGTCAAAGCCGACTTCCGTCAACTTCCTGGGCAAGAATATTTCGTTGCCAAGTCGAAGTTCGATGTTCCGGAGGATGTTCGAAAGAAGAATCTATCGAAATTTGCAAAGAAGTTTCGAATCTGCCAGGCGATTTGCGGATGTGGTGAAATAAGTGCTCCCTTCATCACTTCCGGAACAATAAACGGCGATTTACACGGAAGAGTGCCTTAAGAAGCGTCTTTTGCCATTCATTAAGAAGCACAAAGGATCACCTCTGTTTTGGCCTGATCTAGCATCCTGCCACTACGCTCGAAACGTATTGGAGTGGTACCGAGACAACGGAGTCAATTTTGTGCCAAAGGATATGAACCCACCAAATTCACCGGAACTTCGTCCAATTGAAAAATTCTGGGCAATTATGAAAACGGAACTTCGCAAACATCCCACAACTATAAAAACAGAGCTAGAATTGAAGAAAATTTGGGTAAAAACAACAAAAACACTGGGAAAATCGGTTGTACAAAATTTGATGGGTGGAGTGGAAAGGAAGGTGCGGGCATTCGGGATGGGAGACGGAATTGAATAAAACAAATGTTGTAGATCAAAACTCATTAGTAGTTCTTCATTCCCTGAAAATTTCAAGAAAATCCGATAATCAGTATAATTTTGATGAGTATATATGTGTGTGCCATTTTTATCGAATACACCCTTTATTATGTACATAAAGGGAGTGCTAGAGTTGGCAGAATATAATGGGATATTTCATGTAAATTTAAGCCAAATAACGCCTCTGGAATGCCAACTAGACACCATCACATTTTTTTAAGGACCCTTATCTATGGAGATTTCTTTCTCTAGCATTTAAAACTTATTACTTTCACAATTTTCTTATTGCTTGTTATCAACTTAATGATCTAAATGCACTTCTATAGTTATTCACTGAGAGCTTTCGATGACAGGTGCCATTTTTGCATTAGCTTGATTGTGTATCAAGTTCAATCATACTCTATGTCCAGGGAGTCGACTCTTATACCAGACCGGAAAATGAACCCAGCTACCTTTATCATGATGTTGCTTTGTAGCTGCGCCTTTACCGACTCAACTAAGGGTTGACCATGGAGATACTGAGGTCCGACGAATCGTGAGGTCGTGGCTGGCGTCGTTATTGATCAAATACAGTAAAGAACCTGTACATGGAGAATGGTTTGCTGACCACATACCACATACAAACCCCATTCAATAGAGCCATTTAGCTCCTACTTCTTACCACTACCATTTTGAGTAGTCCCCGACATCGGATCTATCCTTCTACGACGGAGGATTACCCGCCTGTGCATCCAAAAAGTGAACAACGGTGAACCATTAAGGTCCACTCAACCACTCGCTGCATGTATCTCCCGCGATTTTTGCTACAGAGCCGACAAGATTTGCGTTATGGCTTCGTTGATCGCATTCCAAACACTTTCGTCACGACACATTCTATAGACGACGTTACAAGAGCTGGTATCTGCCCCGCTGATGGCAAGCATCTCGCTTCGCGTTGATCCAAATCGTGGACACTCAAAGACCACGTGCTCTGGTGTCACAAACTGCCTCCGATGAAATAGTTCGGTACGCACTCGTGACTCGCACGGCCATGAGCCTGAACGTACTGTTCAGCTTTGCCCGGTTTCGCTTGGTTTCCAGCGCTGCGACCCAGGCTGGACCTTCGTATCTTAGTATCAAGGACGATACACTAGCCAGTAGACGCCGCTAACTACTCCTAGGTCCGTATCTATTCGGCATGCTTCATTGATGGCCTTCGCCGCCTTCCCACAGGTATGATCTACATGGGTTTTGAAATTTAGCCGGTCGTCGATCATCACACCCAAATACTTCAGTGCGCGCTTAGAGGCTATGGCAAGCCCTCCGATGACGATTTCTGCTCGCTGTACCGCTTCACAGCCTCCGTTTTGTGGTGGACTATCTGCAGTTTCATCCTGCATCCAGCTTTCAATTATGCCGATTGCCTCGGCCGCCATCATTTCCACTTCTTCCAGTGTTTCACCTTTCACTGATAATACTATGTCATCTGCAAAGCCAACGACCACTACGCCATTGGGAAGTTTCAGCGTCAGCACGCCGTCGTACATACCGTTCCAACGTGTTAGGCCAAGGATGGAACCTTGCGAAGCTCCTGCTTGATGTTCACCGATTTCCGCCCCACGGAGGTCTCGTAGATCAGCACTCGGTTCTGAACGTAACTCTTCAGAATTCGGCACAGGTAATCAGGGGCCCTCATTTTGTGCCGCGACTCGGCAATAGCATCCCAGCTTGCACTATTGAAGGCATTCTTAACGTCGATCGTTACAACAGCGCAATATCGATCACCTCTCCGCTTCTGTATGGACGCCTTTACGGCTGTCTCAACCACTGTCCGAATAGTATCCACCGTAGACTTCCCTTTCCGGAAACCGAATTGCATCCGCAATAGCCCATGCTCGCTTGCGGTAAATTTCGTCAGCCTATTGAGGATGATCCTCTCCAGGAGTTTCCCGAGAGTATCCAACAGGCATATTGGCCTATACGATGTTGGATCCCCCGGAGGTTTTCCTGGCTTCGGCAGCTAATTTCTGTATTTTCCACCTGTCCAGGAAATGGCCTTCCTCTAGACATTTCTCTAGTACATTCCTGAACATTTCCAAAAATGCCTTCGAGACTGGCATGCTCTCAACGTTACTTCTTATTTTCTCGCTGTAGGGTGTACGTGGCCACGTCGTTGGCTCGTGCGTCGGGAAGAGTCCATCTACGATAACCTTCAGTTTTGCTGGACATAGCTCGGAAGTCATTATTGGGCCTTTGATCTTCGCCATAACAATACGATACGCGTTGCCCTAGGAATTAACATTAGCGGCTCAGCACAGCTCCTTGTAGTAGTTCGTCTGGCTCAGTCTTATCGCTCGTTTTAATTTGGTCCTGGCCACTCGGATCACCACCCTATGTACCTCTTTGTCTGCTGCTGTTTTAGCTCTCTGGACACGTCTTCTTGATCTAAGACAAATAGCGCGAAGGATGCTGAGTTGCTCATTCCACCAGTAAGGTGGGCACCGCTTGTTCCTCGGCTCCAGTTTACTCGGCATGGTTGCGTCACATTCCCTTACTAACGTATTCGTCAGCTGGTCCGCGTTTCGGTTCGAGAGTTCGTTGTCGAACCAAAGTGCCTTCCTTGCCGAAAACCTTCGTCTTCCAGCCTTATGTAGCCCCAACAGCATCCATAACGTTGGTATAAATTGGTTTTCAAGTGTTATTAAAATTTTGTCTTCATAATGATTACTCACCACCGGACTATGTGAGTGACCAATATGGCATTCTTAGGCTATTCAGCGCTGTTACGAATCTGGTTTTCCAATGAAATAAAACATTATCATGCTTTATGAGTGGCCTTACCGTTGGTTTAAAACGGTACTTATATTGACATATACGTTTGTGCATCTCCTTCAAACCAACTTAATGAAGACTAATTCGAATACAAAGATAAACAAGTATCCCGCAAGGGCTCTGCGTTTCTGTCAACCACATATAGATGCACCATAGTTCACCTGATGTTGACAATTTTGGACATCTGACAACTGAAATCCACTAATATTTTTCGATAGGGCCTAACTGGCAAACGTAGACAATTGCTTCTTCTTTGATTTGTCGACCTTGGAAACTTACCTCACTAATCTACCACAATAATTTCGAAGAACAAGAGTCCTATTCTATAGAATGGAAAGCTAACATGGTTAGATTTTTTATTACGAGAAATTTACGGAAGAAGCCATCGTTTACGTTTGTCAGTTAGGCCATAATGAAAAATCTTCGCCGAAATATGGCCCGTCAAAATAAATCGATCAAAGCCAAAGCACGATAGGTATGACAGATCAAATCAACTTACTCGTTCACACTTGCTACGTATCCTATAATGACGTGACGATGCGCACATATGAAAGTGTTGAATGTTAGAGAGAACAGGTTGATGCATTCATCCTTTAAATATATCCATCACATGGATACTGAAATCCATGTGAGCAGGGATGCCATATTTACAGACATGTCTGTAAATTTGCAGACTTTTCATTTTTATTGCAGACTTTTTTAACGATGCAGTCAGCAGACATTTTATTTATGTTGGAGACTTTTACAGACATTTGAAATATTTTTTGAATTTCAAATAAAGGTATTCCCTGACTCGGATTTGAAACGTACGAGGATCTGAACAGTATAGTGTATACGGTAAGAAGCTTTGTTGTAATATTTTGAAATATTGTAGGTATCATTTAGAGTAGAAATCCGAAAGTGATGGGCCACTTGGAGGCACAATGGGCTTGGAGATAAGTATCGTATAGGCCCTTTCCGAGTGTAACACGGAGGCCCTACTTATGTAGTGTTCAATCCCACGCGTGTTCAAACCCATGCGAAAAATTACTGTCAAAGTGTTGGTAATATTGGTCCTTTGCTATTAAGTCACAACGAAAATCAAGGTTCACAACAATAAAATCATATTTCAGAAATTTAGAGACTTCCTCGAAAAAAAAAGCTTTTCCTATGGTCAGGTAGAAACTTATCAGAAGGATTGGGAGCAACCAGTTCATGCTAGTAGAACCTTTAAAAATTCATTACCGAAGTTCAAGATGATACTTACCAGAATTTCAAGACAGATCTTCCCCAAGAATCCGGAAAGGACTTATCAGATCTTCAGAAAGAAGTGTAGGGAAGAGAACTTCTCTGACGTTTGGAATTTTTCAGAGGTTTTGGAGTTCTCCTCAGAAATTCAAAGTTGAACTTTCCAGAAGTTCAGAAAAAAAAACATTCCCAAATTTCCAGGAAGGGCACTATCTATAATTTATCAAAAAATCAGGAAAAAAATCCTCAGGACGATGCGTCATAGAAGCTTAGGAAAAAACTTCTCTCATGTTTAGGAAGTAAATTCCCAGAAGTTCCAGAAGAAACTTCTCGAATGGTTAGTTGGAACTTCCTAGAAGTGCTAGGCAGCTTTTCCAAAGCTCAGACGAGAACATTCTGCATTTCAGAATAAGGATTTCTCAAAAAAAATTGGAGAGAAAAAAATGGATCTTCCCAGGAGCATTGGAGGTGCTGCCTTCTAATTTGAGCACGAATTTCCCAATAGTTCCGAAACAAACTTCTTCAAAGTTCTGGAGAAAACTTCCCAAAAGTTCTGAAGAGGACTTCTCAGAAGTCTAGGAAGAAACTTCAAGAACAAATTTAAGGGAATAAAATTTTCCTCGCATTTCCGGATGGGACCAATCAAAAGTTTGGAAAGAATAAGCTCAGGAAAAAACTTCCCAGAATTTCAGGAAGAAACCTACCAGAGAGGGCACAACCTGTAGGGTCAATGAGGATTTTTTCATAAAAATCATTAGAGAACTCCTCAGAAGTTCACAAAAGTACTGTTAGAACTACCCAGAAGTGCTAGAGAGTTTCCCTAAAGTTCCGAATCGAACATTCCAGCATTTCAGAATGAGAACTTCTCGAAGTTCACGAAACCCCAGAAGTTATGGTAGATTCTTTTAATAAAATCAGGAAGAAACTTTCCAGAAGTATAGGAGTATCTTTCTAGTTGTTCTAGCAGGAATTTCTCAGAAATTCAGGAAGAAACTTCACCGAAGTTCAGGAAAATACTCCCCTGAAGTTCAGAAGAGATTATTTCAGCAGTACAGGTAAGAACTTCTCAGAAGTTCAGGAAGAAACTTCTAACAACTTAAGAAGATTTTCCAAGAAATTCTGGATAGTACTTTTTGAATGTTTTGCAAAAACTCTTCTCGTAGTTCAGGATAGGACTTATCAGAAGTTTAGAAAGTAACTATGTTCAGGAAAAAAATTACCAAATGTTTCTGGAAGGTATGGATGCATTCTTATATGTGAATTTCGAAGAAAATAAAGGGTGACTGCCAAAAAGTTCATGAGAAATTTTGCCTGAAGTTCAGGAGGAAACTTCACAGAATAAAGAAAAGAGCCTTGCAGAAGATCAGGAGAGAGTTTCCCTGAAATTTAAGAGATAATTACTGACTAACTGAAGAAGCAGTCTATACAAAAATCATTCATATGTCCATAATGATATTGATGATCATGAGTGATGATGACACCATATTAAAATATGGTACACACCATCAATGGTTATTGTTGAATGAAAAAAAAGTCTGTTGAATTTATCAAATGAAAACTAAATTTTGATTTTTAAATACAAAACTGGAAAGAGCGTTATAGGGAGAAAAAACTACAGAAAATTGTGTCATCTATGCGAATGACTCAAGCTTCAGTGTCACTTCAAAAATATGAAACAATAGTGTAAGGTTGCATACAATCCAAGAAAATGAAGCAGAAATGTTTACATAATCACACAAATGGCGATAATGACATAACTTGCTCTCGTATAACGTCTTTTTGTTGAAAGAAGTCTAATTTTCTAAAAAAAAAGTGTACAGACATTTATGGACATTCCCAGACATTTCAAATTTTTATCACAGACATTTGAAAAAAATATCTGGCATCCCTGGTCATCCTATCCATATATCCATCGCATTGATACTGAAATCCATGTGATCTACAGCGAAATCCATAATGATTGCCACCCTGGTATCCAGCGTATCGTTTACGAACCTTGCTGCTAACGTGGAAGTGCAGAGCATTCTTTGGCGTCGAACAAAGCGAGTATCTCGTCAACCCTTTCCTACTCTGTCCTTATTTAACCTGTACTTGGACCAAGCCGGTTACTTATTCAACAAGTAGAATGTTAAATGATGCTTTTATTTATGTCAATTGCTTTATATTGTAACTAATGGATCCTTTTTATATTCGAGAGGAATGCCATGTAATTCTAAAGCTAGCATCTCTTGATTTCATACGTAATTCGTAAATGTGACACAGAGAACAGACATCCAAGCTAGAGTGCCCTCCGTGTATAAATTTCTGAAACTGCTATTTTAACATTACAGCTTGTTTCCGTTAGTTTTTGTGATTCGTATGTTGATGGCGCCACCTGCGCGCCTTGAGATTTAATAGGCTGTCAATTTTTGGTGAAGCCCTAGGACTGGACCTGCCAGCTCAGAGAGAGATGACCTCTTATAAATTTATGATTGCTATGATACGGGGGTCGCTTCAATGTTGCCAGATATGTTTACATAGTAATCCCATTGAAAATAATATAATTAAAAATATAATCAAAATTTGTCGATATTCTTTTAATACTTGGCAATAAAGTAAACGTTTAACAATTGGCAATATTTTAAATGGAGAGGTTCGTGAATTTGAGGCTCTGCGAATACAAAACTGCCTTACAGGGAAGAAAAGGATGATATTAAAAATTCAATTAAATAATACGCGTTACTTTTAAATCTTTTAATTTAAAATTTTAATTTTTTTAAATAAACCACTGCGAAAGTGAACTTTTATTTCCGCATTTGTTCAGTTGTCACAAACGAAAAAAGTGAAAAAGCAGTGACTAGCAACACCGCCCAACCAACAACAAACTGCCTGCTTGTAACGTAACTCAACGGAGGCGGTAGAGGCGGTTGTCACAACGACTAATAAAAAACGGTCTTTTTTGACAGCTAAATCGTCTTGTTTTGCACTAAGAGTCACCAATGATATGCGATGCGTTGCGGTTTGACAGTTTTCCATAGGTTTTCTGTCAAATTTACGTCAACGCATCCGACGTACTGTGGGTGACTCTTAACAGGCAGGTCCTGTCCTAGGTGAAACCTAGACTAGGCGGCGCTGATTTTCCAACGGTTTGCTTTAGAAAATTTACACAGTAAATTGGGAAAAAAAAAAGTTCGAGCCTGGATGTCTGTTCTCTGTAAATGTGATTCCCATATTTTGATTTGATTTGAATTCACACGAGTTGAGGAGGACACTTTGGTAGAGTTGTCTAGAAATCGACGATTCAAATGTTTAGATTTGAGGTGTATAGTTTAGGTAGAGAGAACTATTCATCAATCTGAATCATAAACAATATAATCTCTAAATGGAAGATCACTCTTTAAATCTGCATCATGATCGAATCAGTTGACATGATTAAGAAACTTCCCCTATCGTGATGCATTTTATTTTTAAATGCCTTTTCCAAACTGATGCATAGAATAACGTAACGTTGCCGGTAGTTGACAGATCTGTCCATATTTGATATTTTTCCCAAATTGTGATCTAGCACTACTATTTTGTATTCTATCAGGCACTGATTTTGCCGATAGACAGCACAACAGTAGCCCAAAATCTATAGGTTTTTCCTTGCCAGTAGAACAGAGCTACAAATTTCCCCTAAAACTTGCTGCAACGCGAAGGTTACATCGGAAGTCAGTTTGACCTAGATCAATCAATCACTTTGTGTGACATCGTGAACGAACTCCAAACACAACGCGCACCGCCTAGGCACTGAAGTGGAAATCGACATCGATCGCCGTAGTTTATCATCTCTGTGTCAGCCCACCACACCCAGTCGCATAAAATAGTTCAAGCGCGTGCCTGCCTGCCTATGCAAGCATAAATTTCACAACAAATTATCGTAAAACTTAATCAAGCGAAGCCGGATACATTTGCTAACAAACGAAGAGTACCACGTGGGCGAAGGTCGTGGGAATCCGATATACCTCGACTCGCCTCTTTTCGAGCTCTATAAATTAAGTTCGTTAAAAGCGTATCTGCGTTTCGCAGTTGCCAAAAGAAAATCTCTCCAGCATCCAATTTCAAACGCCGCTAACCCGGACCACACATGGGGAACAATGCACACGGTGCAGAAATCGGATTGGATCGATTGAAATTCGATACTTTTTCATTCTCGGGTGGGTAGATTGACAGCCGGCGTAGTTCCTGGTAGGATCCCGTCTCCCGGACAGCACACCCTCATCCTTGGACCGCCGCTGCTGGTGCAAATGTAGAACACAAACATGGGCCGCAGGGTAAATCACTTAGCGTTCTAGATGAAATATATCTAATTGATTAAAATCTGATCCAATAGCAGGGTCCGGTGTTGGCGATAATTCGTTTTTTATCTGTGTCGTCCATCATAGTCATGAAACTACCCTGTGGACTAAAAAGTGTAACACGATTAGGAATGGATATCGAATTGATTACATCAAAAAGGGTTTTTCTGGCGATGGAAATAAACGTTTCTAATAAGTGCTTTCTTTTTCTATTTTCAGAGATATGCAGTCAAAACAGAGAAGAGTGGAGAACTTATAGTTACAGTTCAGGTAAGATTTTTTTGATAAAAAAATTAATTAGCAGCACTTTTCAGAATGGATACAGAAGTAATTTGTCAAAATGAAATGAAAAATGAATTTTTTAAATGACATAAAAAACACACACATACACAACAAAACCCAAGCAGCACACAACGGTCAAAATTTGTTGCACCAACTTGGTTTTGACTTTATTGAGTCACAAAGCAGTCACCTCAACTGGCTTGAAACATGTGTGATACTAGGGAAAGAAGGAGGTAATTTTAATACTAAGGAAAGAAGGAGGTAATTTAAAAATAGAGAAAACTCATTGGGTAAAATTTGTTAAATTCTACAAAGTTCAGTGCGGCAATAATTTAATGATTCCAAGCAACTATAAGTTAGAGAACAACGTTAGTCTAATCACCAATAACTTAACATTTGCTACAACACGATAGTTTAAGAGCTTTAATGTGAAATCATAGAGTGTAAAATTCTTGAATGATTGTTGAAACAAAGCTCCCGCTGAAAAATAAAAGTTTCACTCCTGCTGAATACTTTTTTATTAATTACTTTGATAGTTGGAAAACTAGGAAAATGTAAGTTAACCCTTCACTAGATCACTCTTAAAAAATTAATGAGAAGCAACTGAAATACGAACTTCAGATGGGCATATTTTGTCAGCGACTTACAGACTTTTTAAGTGTCAACAACACTCTATACGATACAACAACAATAGACGACAATGTAGAAATTTGTAGTTTTTGAGGTTACAAAAATGACGAACTTTTTCAGAGTACAAACCTATATCCGGATGCGTAATGGGCGAATCTGCTTTTGTAAACAATCATTTCAATGGACAGTTTTATGCGAATAAACGCTCAATTTGAAAAATCAATACCAAATTTGGCTAGAGAAAGCCTTATTTTATCCGATTATGGTCTTAGTTCAAGAGATTTAGCTTCTATTCGTGAGAAATCGTCGATTTAAATGTTTGTATTCAAAGGCATCATCGCCAATTTCTCAAATTAAGTTTATACATCAAAAAGTGACTAGCTCTTATACACGAATGAAGAGTACTTTATACTCCTTTTCAAGTGTGTAAAGGGAGACAAAAAAGGCGTAAAAAGTAGGCACCGCTGAGAAAAGCAAATTAACTCTTCGCGTGACTTGATGCTGACGCCATTTTCAAATTAGAAATTATCTGGTAAGCACCGTGTATAAGGTCCGGAATTGTATTAGGCTATCGCAGTATGGAAAATGGAGTAATAATCCAATACGTTTTCAATAAATAAACATGGTTGGGTAACTTATTGAATGGCTTGAACATTTTTGAATTTGAATTACGGAATTGAACCGTTTTCAGCAAAACTCGAGCAATATTGATATTCCGAAATGCGTTAAAAGTACACATTGTTTATGATTTCAAAAGTTAATAAAAGTATGCATTTTTAACTCTTCAAAAGAGGTAGAAAGTATGCATTTTACACTTTTTAAATAGATTAAAAAGTATGCATATTTTGACGTGTATTCAGTTAAATCAAATAAGATTAAAAGTTATACACTCCTTTTTGGCGTAGTCCTATTTTCCCTCGAGAGGACATGCTTTATAATCATAAAAGCGTAAATTTAGATTACCGTGTAGATCTCCCTTGTCATTCGACAGATATAGAGAAACAAACACAAACAGCACACACACACACACACACACACACACACACACACACACACACACACACACACACACACACACACACACACACACACACACACACACACTAAAACCGCCATTAGATTGCACATCCCAAGTAACATTGCCAAAACCATCCAGCTAAATTTATTAAAGTATTATGAAAGCCACTAGAAATCAAATTGGTTTTATTATGGCATCAAGAGATGCCAAAAGGTTTCTTATTTTAGTCTGGTTTATGAAAGCTTACACAGCATGTTTACAACGATCCCTAAAACTTGTTTATGAAATTCCATTAACCCCTATCAAAGGTTTTATTTGATTTTTATGAACTCGTACAATGCTGTTTTGAAATGCCGTTTTTGGACTCATGCGTATTATCTTATTATGGTTAGTTGAAAAATCATTTTAAAATCTGTTTGCCTCCAGTGAATGCATTAAACGGCAAATTGGCATTGAGGGAAGTCACATACATACATACATACATTACATTTATTTGTTCAACATCACATTTAGGATAAGACATTATCAACAATAGTACGCCACATTATCGGTTTGCGGTCCCTGGTTCTAGTTTTAACGTAAGTTCGCTGCTTCCTTTCCACAGTCAGGGTTTCCTTGTAGGTTTTGAGCGCTTGACAACCGATTGTTTTCGACATCTTCAGCACTTTAGTCAGACCCCTGGTGTGTGTGCACAATATTTATTTTTCTATCGAGTTCCATTTGACGTTATTTCTGAACGCGATAGACTACTTTGATCAAACTTGCACCAGTTGCTCTCTATAGAAGTGTAAACAAACCACTGTCAAAGATTTTCAACACGAGAGGCATGCTAGTGGTGCGTGAGGGGCGTATCAATTTACTTTTAGTCAACCTTTCGATGGATTAACATAAAAATATGAAATGTTGATCTCCGGCAACCGCACAGAATGCCTCGGAGGACGACTGACGGATAAAGTGGAGGCTCGGCAGGAATTTTGCTAATGATTCTTTGAGGTCGAAATACGAACTTTCAAACTGAATTCGTTCAGTCGACATAACTGGATCCTCACCCTCATCAGTTTCGTTGCCCGCGAGTCAAGGTTCCAATTCTTCGATTTCGGTCTGGATTTGAACGAAATCAGTCCACAAACGATCGAGCTTTTCAATCCTCACTTTGAGGTGGTATATTTTACCATGTTGATATTCATCGTCGAACTTTTTCATTAACGCGGCAGTGCCCATCTTTGTCGCAAAAATGTTTTCAATTTCGCCGCCTTCGCAGCTTCATATCGAGAAGCAGTTTTTTATAGTGCCCGAAATAATAAACGATATCACCGACCCATAATCGACGAATGGTTTGTTTACTACCGTCGTTCGTTACCTATCTGTGGCTTTCCTAGTTTGGTATTGGAGGCTCCAAATAATCCAACAATCCAGACAAACCACAGTGCCGAGATGGGTTGAGTGGTCTAGATCCACTTCGATGGCAATTTCACTGCGACGCACAGGAAGGGGCACCACAATGCAGCAACGTAGCCCAGACAATAAGGACAATGGCTCCCTTCGAGAGCTTTCTGTGACACAAATCCCGGGCTTAGGCACAAATTTTGTAGGCGTGACCTCTCATCGCGCACCAATTTTCGGTGGATCGATGATCTTCAACACCTGGCAGTCTTGGATCAAACGAAACCACTTCACAGGTGGTTAGGAATATGTGGCGCACTGATTACTGAGACGACGAGAGATGGGTGTGTAGGGGAGAACAGTTCAAAACGCACTAGTGGGGTAGAATGACTCACTCAATAAATATGCTCAAATCTTCAAAGCTATAGCTTTAATGGAATAAATTAATCAATTTTTAATTAAAGCAGCATAACTCATAATTTTGTAATACAATAAGGCACTAATGATGCCAAAATATGACCAAAATTGAAGTAATTGTCATGACTGTACCTCACATGAAACTAGTAGTGTTATTAAATTAAGCTTTTACCATGCGTTAATATCCATGATTTATAAGAAATTCAGTTCACACACAACAAAACTTCGAGATACTACTAAAACTTCACTATAATTCCACGTATTTTCAGAATATTTAGACAAAACCATGCAAAACTAAAACTGGGGCAGAATGCACCGTGGCGTTATGAACACGCTTACAAAAAAGTACTCAGTGGAGCGCTTAAGTGTGTGAAGCCAACAGTTGGGTTCAAATAACTTACTTCTGGTAAAATTCTACCCAAAAGTAAGCAATATGAACTCAATGGTACCCAACTTGCTTCCCACAGTTAACTGCTCCGTTGGATAAGTTTTTCAAAGCGTGTATATAATGAGGAGTTGGCTTTATGTTCGCAATCTTTTGCGCTACGTCTTTATTCTATACCCATTGGCTGCTTGTTCTACCAAACAGAGCTAATACCTGGAACCGACATACAACGTACAGCTGTTGGTTGTACTCCTTTAGTCTGGTACTCGTTTTTTAGTACTGCATTAATGTATTTGACAGTTCGTACTACGCTGTACGGTGTATGTCTGTCCCAGGCATAAGAGGATGTGGCAATATGGTATAAGCTCTTCACTTCACAACTCTAATGAGTAACTTTTTATAGACGTGTTTTTTTTCTTTTTACAAGCGGCGCATGCTACCCAAAATATTGTGATGCATCATATCCTAGTGTTGTGGTGCGTCTTACTCAAATTTTGAGGTGCATTTTGAGCAATTAAACAGGCGTTTTACCCCGGTGTCGTCTTGGGATCAAATTGGAAAAGGTTTAAAAAATCATGAAAAATCATCGTTTTGAATTTAAATCACCTTTGATCTACAATGAAAACATCATAATGCACCATACTTAATTAATGCTTTTTGAATTTCATTTTCCATTTCCAAGTAATTCACGATGTTGCTTAAATGGTGCGTTTAGTACCATCCTCCCCTACGTACCATCCTCCCCTACTTTACGATAGTCGAATTTAAACTGATATATTTTTTCTGAATTATATTGTGGCAGCTATACACGCTAAGCTCAGTTTACCCATAATCGCAAAAAAGTGCACATACTCATTAATGGTTAAAGTTGACTTTACCCATATTTTAGTAAATGAGTATGCGAAAGAATACTCAAATATGGGTAAGTAGTAACGTACCCATAAATATGTATGTGCGCTATTCGCGATTATGGGTATTCTTCACCCATATTTGGGTAAACTGATCTTAACGTGTATCCTACTGTGGGGTAGAGAGACTGTATATAGACCGGACAACAATTGTCTTATACTTATGATACACATACAACGCTGACCGTTGTACGAACTGTCAAATACTTTAATCCAGTACCAAAAAAACGTACTAGACTAAAGGAGTACAACGCTGTACGTTCTATGTCTGTCCCAGGCATTATGCAGCCAAACGATCTGTCAAAAAATGCAGCCAAACAGACTGTCAACTTTTGATTCACTTTAAAGGAGCAAGCATTGTGATCAAGTATTGTTTTGTCCGTAAATGTAAGTATTTAAAATGTAACTGGATATATTTGTTATAATTAGTAATGGAGAAAACCAATTATAGTATTTACACTGCACGGCCTATGGTTTCCTAGAATTTGAAAATCTGCCGAAAGGCCGCATAATGCAAGCCATTTCTGCCTTATATTATCTTTCTTTGGAAACCGGAAGAAATCCACAAAATTCACTACACATCGCGAGTTATTGCCACAATTTCGCTCCAAACAATTATTTTTTTACGCGGCACATTTCACTATGTTTTTTTTTAATATCTTCAAACGGAATCAAAACAAACTACCAACATCGAAACCGTATCATTTTTTAATCCTATTGCGCTGTTTACTTCAAGTTTGTACTAATAAAAGTGGTGCCAGATCAATTGCTCAAATTTATGACATTTTTCGGAAGAAACATAGTACCCAAAATTAAGTTCATTTCACCCAACTCTGGAGTTCCGTGCGGGAAGCCAAATTTGAGTATATGCCATAGTACTCAAATTTGAGTAACTGTTTACAAAGTTTATAGTTTTTGCAGTATGATTCTCCATCTAGTGAAGCGCCATACTTCAAAAAATTAGCGTCGTAGGTTAACGTTTACCCCATGCTTGGAATAGGGTCCCGGGGTGTTTAAGCCGTTCTCTACCCTACGTCAAATAATAAAAGTATGCAAACGACTTCCATTTGTACTCAAAATTGAGTTGTCAATGAAGTACTTATCCATTGAGTAATCTTTACCTTATGTGCAGAATCAAATTTACACGTCTTTCCGGTTCAGCAACAGTGCTAAATTTTAAGTTTAATAATACTCAATTTGAGGTACTTTGTTTCTTCCGTGTAGTGTATTTGGAACATTGTCTGAGTAGATCAAGAAATTGTGTTTAAGGTATGTAGGTACAATTTAAATGGTCTGTGTATAGCTTAACAAAATTTGTTCTACATTTACAATATAATTTAATTTTTATTTCGAGATACCACATTTTATCTCCAACAATAATCGACGACGTTTTGGTCCAATTCATGATTGCTGGAGCCGGATATTCTACTCACCATACTTTTTATTCACTCGTTCCACAATTGCTGGATGCACTTAGTCCCTTTAGTCAATCTGATCTGTACGTTACATCCTCTTTAGTACACCAAGTGTGCAGAATTATCTTTCGTACTTCAAACTGACATTTCGCAAAAAAAAAGTGTGATAATGAAAATAGACGAACCGAATTAGGCTTCTGACATGTAAACAATGCGTAATACGAATACACACTAAAACAATATAAACAAGTTTAAGCTCAATAACTTATCAAATGCTTACAACTAGTTTTCGATACACTCCTTACACTAGCTACCGCTTCTGAGTAAAATGTGTACCTTAGGGCATCTTCAGTGGTGGTCTATTTTTAGATCAACTACCCGATTTGCATCAGCGAAACTTGAATAGTTGGTCTAGCTAAAATAGACCAACACTGCGTTCCTCGCACCGGTGTTGTATTTCTTGTTGTTAAACCCGCCAACACCTGTCATCCGGTCGATCATTGAACATCAGAGATCAGAAGTTTTTTTTTAGAGATCGCAGATTTTTCACAAACATTTTGCCATTGATTGGTTTGACCACAAAGAACTACTTGTTCTTTCGTTTCGCTGCAGGTGAGAGTGTGACTGCATGCATTTCATTAAAACGTTATTAGAAAATGCTGATTTGTAGTTTGGCAGCAGATAAACAAGAGTCGAAACGGAGAGGGTCACATCCTGGATGACGCCCCAACGTCAACCGTTATTTACGTTCCGGTCATCAGAAGCTGTTCCAGGACTACCCGACATTCACCCTTATAGTTGGCAACTATAAACTAACAATCTCCTATATAGTTTTAACAATATTTCTGATGGTAAATAGCCAAATAACAATATGCTGATTCATTGCAAATAACAATATGCAGCATTGCTGAATAGGCGGTTAAGTTAGGTTACCGTAAAAAAATTACAATTTTCACGAACAAAATTTTTACTGTACTCTATGCCAAACAGTTGGTATCTAATCTACACCGACTGCAGACAATAAAAAACCTTTCAATGACAATATGGCAAACATTAACAATATGTGTTAATGTAGAGGTTGTATGGCAAAAATGGGATTAAACTATTCGATAACAATAACATAAAATGTGATAATATATCTTACATTCGAAATATAGTTTTGACTTTATAGCAAATTGTTTTTCGTTATGCGTAGTATACTTTAGCGACACGCAAACCTGCAACGACAAGCACTTTCTGCGTTTCTGCATGCCAAAGGAGGTGTTCCTGGACATTATGCGACAACTAGAGTCAACTAGAGGCTTCTCCAAAATTTATCTGCATGAGCTATTTGCAAGTGCTTATCCTGACCATTTTATTAATAAACAGATTGTTAATAATTTTCATATCCGAGCAATCGAAATACTATTCGGAGTCTCGGAACCTCCGCATTTCGATCTAGTCAGCTTTTTCACGGAAATGCAGTGGCTGTAAAAAAACTAAGACAAACTTTCATTATTTAGGAATGAAACGAAAAGGCAATTCACTAGCACCGGGAGCAACTAGAGGTAATAATCAGCATGCGAGGCGAGCAACACATACATGCAAATACGGTTACTTTTCGGCTCACAAATGATACTCTCAGAATATACTCAATAAAATTGAGTTATTGTTGAGTAAAAGCTGAAATTTTACTCAATAGTTGGTATTATCAAGTAGCGTGTAGTGTTTTGGAACGGTATTTTTCCTGTTCCAAATTGCTGCAAGAATAGATCAAAACATATAACAGTTTTAATATGATGCAAAATAGATCCAGTATAAAACAAAATTTACAAAACCGGTGCAGCGATGTTTTTGCGTTTAGTCTTAAAAAAATAAATTCAATCCACGATTTGGGTCGCCGTTGAAGATGCCCTCACAATTTGTCAGATAATTTCATTTCAGGTGTAGTTTCGATATACGTAATCATTTGTTTCTTATTTAAAATCTATAACTAGAAGAATTTTCTAGGGTAAAATGGGGTTTCACGTTTCCAGCCACGGATGTTTTAGGCCACGGATGATTTTTCAAGCGACACATACCCTATATAATTATCAATTTGTTTAGGGAGGTTTAACTCCTAAAAACCCTACCTTATACACAGGTCTCTTTGTTCCGGTTTATCCTTCCTATTTTAATGGAACTGTTCGACTGTTATCAAATTAAACAGAAAAGCCTCTCTTCTCGTATCCTATTTGAAAATGGACTTCACGCACGTGTTGTTCTTTATCGCTCGTTAAATATTAGGTCTGTAAAGAAGTTTTGCGAACATCAACATCAATACCTGACAGGGGTTTCACCAAAGAGCATTCAATTGTTTTCGTTCCGAGAATCGATCAAAATTACCTTTATCACTCGTTTCCCAGCGGATGTTTGCATGAACGGATATAACCGAGTGTTCCGATTAACAGAGCACCAATTTTTCTTTATTCTATTTTCCGACATCCTTTTTCTCGTATAATAGGACTTCGTATATACCTTCGTTGTCTGCGAAGTAAAATAAAACAAACAGACGTGGATTTGACTTCGGTTGACAAATTAAATTTTACTTTCGTTGTTTCCGGGACAAATACGAAAACTTCCATGGGAGTTATTTTTACTTCTATGTCCATTTCTGTTAATCATAAACTTTGCGAAATTATCCATCTCCGTTGTTTTATTTTTGCAATGAAATAAAACTTTTTTCTTTTTTTTTTCCACTAGGGAGACTTGTCGCAACAGGAGAAACGTGCCGTTTTCCTCACCGTACACGACTTGGGTTGCAATCGTGAGTATTTTTCGTGCTTCGTCTTGTCTTGATTATAATCAAACATTCTAATTACCAGATGTATCCTTCGAGGACTTTGTGAACAGTGCCTGTATGATCGAGATCAAAGAGCGCTCATGTTTCATTCATGTTGACGTTCCTGGACATGCTGATAATGCTCCCACTCTGGCGGATAGGTAAGTCGTGTGGTTTCATTATTACCAGAATTATCTGATGACGTGTTTTTCCCCCCATCCATACCAGCTTCCAATTTCCACCGCTGCAGCTGCTGGGCGAGAGTTGGTCACCGTGTTGGACTTCCTGCACGTCAAGTATGTAATCGGATTCGGAGAGGCGCGGGCGCCAACGTTCTGGCCCGGTTCGGTTTGGCCATCCGTCACGTTGCCTTCGGCCTAATCTTGATCAACGTCACCGGTTCGCCGGCTTCCGTTATCGAAGCATTCAAGACCAAATTCATCAGCTGGAAGGGAGACGAAATCGGCCAGTCCGCGGAGGATTTCCTTCTGTACCACAAGTTTGGCTATGTAAGTATTCCCTCGAAATAACTGGCGCTGGAATAGTAACCGTTGGAACAATCCAGCCAGTTTCTAAATATTTGTCCACGAGCCTCACACCCCTCTTACCGAGAACCAATGATTGGCGTGAATTGGGTAGAAATTATTTTCCACTTTCTTGACATCACCTTTTCTCTGTTTTTTTTCTGCACCCTTTTCTCTTGCAGTGCCTTTTCCACATTCAATTGGCAGTAGATTGTGAATAAAAACAAACTTCGGCTTATTTGTTTATGAACTGTTTCGGAGATTGGCTGAGCCCGAAAATTTCAAAATCTTGAACGAAATTGTTTTCAAAGTTTTAAATCCATCTCCTGCTGATGTTCTTGGTCATGGTATTCTACTTTCACATCGTAAACAGTAGTTGGCGAAATAGTATTGCTTTTCGCACCATTTCTATTTAATGCTCAGTTCAACCTATGCTCCCGTAACGTAATTTTCGATTGTCCCTTAATGACGTTCGTGCCCATTAGCTCAGCTGATCATTATCATTTATTCACCGGGAAATTTCGCCAGCTGCTGTGAAAGATGACCAGAACACAACCAACAATAAAAACAACATCATCCCCGCAACTCCCTCAACGATTTTCGTTCTGTTATCTACCACCCTGTTAAAATACACCGTGTTTTTAAAACCATGTCATTTTCTCCTTTTTTATTTTCTATCGCTCGACATCACCGTACCGTTAAACATGTTTCTTGATAATTCATCGCTGCCACGAACGGACCCTGCCTAACTTGAAAACGAAACGAAATCATCTTTTACCACCAAACCACTCTTCGCTTTGTTGACATAAATAAACTACGATACCTAAAAATAAACACATAAAAAAACAAATATCAAACATCAAAACAACGAAAAAATATATATCACAACGCTGCCGATGTTTGCAACTTGCTGAAAAATAAAATGATATCTCTCACTCTCGACCGACAAAAAAAAACAACATGCTAATATAATGAAAAACAAAAAACCTAAAACAAAAAAAAAACTCGCCCAAATCCCCCGTCCGTTCGTTTGTTCGCTCTTTCGCCCTTGGGGTGCCAGATCTTCTCCGAGGTACCTATATTTGCACGGTATAGTTTTTCCCCCGCTACTATGCACTAATATACACCTACTGCCGTAGTTCTGAGTAGCTGAGCTTTGTTAATTTCCTGCAAATATGTTTCACGCCTTCTTAGGAGTTTCTAGTAAATTTTTACACTATCCACGGTACTTTCATTGATTGGACTTGCGCCAATTTTCACCTGTCATTGCTTCGTTATTTCTCACTTTTCGATACCTGCTTCTGTACTATTAGCTACATTTCTCTAAACTGTATGCATGAGAACTTTTTAATTAGGTCCTTAGGTGATAAAAAAAAAGGTTATTGAATTTATATCCGTCAAAAAGTTAAGGCCCAAACGCAATATGGAAGGAAACGGAACGGACACGGCAAGTTTGACAGTTTTCTATCTGACAAACAGGTGTAGTCAGATTGGGCAGTTGCGCTGCCGTTGCGCTTCCGCTTCCGTTACCACTGCGTTCGAGCCTTTTCGGTTTAAAATATTTGTGAATTTGATTATCCACATCTTTTTGGGAAGTACACGGGAAATAATCCACACATATCCAATACAAAATTCCACATAATACCGATGTGTTCACACATAAACAGCACCCTCTCAGAAACACAAATCTCGGGGTTATTTTTTCATTAGGGCGAATCTAACAATGAGAGATTCTCTCTTCCCAGAGCTTCAGGAAGACAATTCCCTAGGAAGAGGCTTCCTCGAAAGAAAAAAACTTCTCCGATGGTCAGGTAGAATCTTCTCCGAAGGGAGCAAGCAGTTCAAGCAAGAAGAACCTTCAAAAATTCACGACCGAACATTACCAAAGTTCAAGGTCATACTTACCGGAATTCCACGACAGAACTTCCCCAAGAATCCAGAGAGGACTTATCAGAGCTTCAGGACGAAGTGAAGGGAAGAAGACTTCTTTGAAATTAGGAACTTTTCAGAGGTTTTGGAGTTCTTCCCAGACATTCAAGATTGAACTTACCAGAAGTTCAGAAAAAACTGCCCCAAATTTTAGACGGGAACTAACCAGGAAGAGAACTACCTATAATTTCTCAAAATATCAGGAAAAAAATCCTTAGGCTAGGCAAATCTGGCAAAGCCCAGAGGAGAAAATTTCAAAATTTCAGAAAAAAGATTTCTCAAAATTCTTTAGAGAGAACAGAATGAATCTTTACAGGAGCATTGGTGGTACTTCTTTCTCATTTGAGCTCGAATTTCCCAATAGTTCCGGAACAAACTTCCTCAAAGTTCTGGAGAAAACTTCCCAAAAGTTCATAAGTCCAAGAAGAAACTTCAAGAAAAATTCAAGGGAATTTTCCTAGGAGTTTTGGAGACGGCTTTCCCAAAGTTTCAATAATAATGTCCTCGCAGTTCAGGAGAGGACCAATCTGAAGTTTGAAAAGAATTAGCTCAAGAAAAAACTCCCTCGAATTTCAGAAAGAAAACTGTAGGATCAAGAAAGAATTTTTCCAAATATGCAGTAAAGAACTCCTCAGAAGTTCACAAGAGGTCTTTTCAGAAGTTTCGAAGAGACCAAAAGTTTAGTTGAAACTACCCAAAAGTGCTAGAGAGCTTTCCAAAAGGTTCGAATCGAACATTCCAGCATTTCAGAATGAGGATTTCTTAAAGTTCAGAAAATCCTGGAAGGTCTGGTAGATACTTTTGATAAATTAGGAAGAAACTTTGGGGGAGCTTTCTAGTAGTTCAACGAAGAAATATTGGGGGAGCTTTCTGATAGTTCAAGCAGGAACTTCTCAGAAATTCAGGGGCAAGCATCCTCGAAACTCCCCTCGGAAGTAGAAAAGAACTTCTCATAAGTTCAGGAAGAAACTTCTTACAACGTCAATAAGATTTTCCAAGAAATTCTGGAGAGTACTTTCCCAAAGTATGGAGAAAATTTCCCTCGTAGTTCAGGATGGGACTTATCAGAAGTTTAGAAAGTAACTATGTTCAGGAAAAAAAACTTACCAAATGTTTCTAGAGGGTAAGGTTGGGTTCATGAACGTGAATGTCGAAGAAAATAAGAAGTGACTGCCAAGAAGTTCATGAGAAATTTTGACTGAAGTTCAGGAGAAAACATACAATCCAAGAAAAAGATGAAGAAACGTTTACATAATCACACATACAGCGAAAACGACATAACTCGCTCTCTTATTACGTCTTTTCGTTGAAAGAAGTCTAATTATGTAGAAAAAAATTTACAGACTTTTATAGACATTCCCAGACATTTCAAATTTTTAGCACAGATATTTGAAAAAAATATCTGGCATCCCTGAGAGCAGTGCTGGCTACACACTTAGATTTTTTTTAAAGAAATCTGTAAAGTTATTTTTAGATATCTGTAAAGTTTCACCGGAATCCGTAAAATCGGATTACCGACCGTTTTGATGTTGAGAATTCGGTAAAACTTTACAGATTTCTGTAAACAAATCTAACTGTGTATCATACTTTACAAAAATCAGGATGAAAAACGTTAAGGTTATTGGAATATGAATGAAAGAGAAAGTAATCAATGAGAGTCTATCAATGTTCGATTCGCCCTAATGAAGTTTATGTGACAAATGAAAAGTATGTGTGGCCACACATAGTGATTAAAGAATGTGCACACCAAAAAGTAGTCAACGGGAAATTAGTGGTATTAAATGGAAAATATGAGAAAATCAAAAGTAAATCATTTATTTAAGACTTCATAAAAATACAAATATAAAACATATACAGTTAAGTCAATTTGACCTGTTATATCCAAATGTCCGCACCTTTCGTTTGACACCTTCCATCAGTTTTTACACAGTGTCATCCGTCACCAATTTTGCAGCTTTCTGCCAGTTACGCCTGAAGCTTTTCTCATCAATTGCTACGCTATTCGTTTTTCGAAGATTCCTCTTGACCAGAGCCCAATACTTTTCGATCAGACGGAGTTCTGGCGAATTTGGCGGATTGCAATAATTTGGGACAATATTTACAGCAATGTACCAATCCTTAGCCAGTTTTCCATAGTTCCAAGATGCCAGGTCAGGCCAGAACAGCACCGAACCGTTGTGTTCCCGACTGAACGGCAACAGTCGTTTATTCAGACACTCTTTTACGTAAATTTGTGCATTTAGAGTGCCAGTCGTGATGAAGATGTCGCTTCTGAGACCGCATCCACATATTGCCTGCCATACGAGGTATATTTTGGGAAGTTCGACAATTTTTTTTTGCTTAAAACGATCAGCAACATTTCCTCTTTGCACCGAGGTATAAAACTGTAGTCCCGGTATCTGCTTAAAGTCCAATATTACGCAGTCGTATTCCTTCAGCATAGTGTCATATAATTTTCTCGATCGAAATTTTGCGCTCTTGTTCTGGCTGCCGTTACGATTTGGAGCAACACCTACTTTGAATGATTTCAAGCCTTCACTTTCTGGACGAACGATGGAGACATTTTCACCTTTTTCGCCATATCACGAACGGAGATATTCGGTTTCTTCTTAAATTCTTTAATCATGGTTACCTCCGGAACCGACCTTTCTCTTTAAAGTTAAGCGCTGCTGAAAGTTTTTTAGCACTTTAGTAACCGTCGATTTTGCGATTTTTAATGACTTAGCAATATCGACATGCGACATATCTGGAATTTCCACTCTTTTGTGCAAAATTTCTTCGCTCACGCGTTCTTGATTCGACGCCATTTTACTGAATAAAGGTTACTGTAGCCAAACGACGTCTTCATCATAGCACACATACATTAATATTCATTAGTAGTGATCGGATTAGCAAAGCGTATACGGAGAAGACTGCATTAGGGCATTTCCGACGACTACTTTTCGGTGTGCATATTCTTTATATGTGCACATAGGAAGTATGTGTGGTTACAAATAGATATCATTTGTTGAAATCAAAAAAAAATTAATGATTCTTGTACAGAATAATGAAAGAATGTATGGCAAGGTGCAAGGTGTTAGGTACACTTGGGATCAACTGGTTCTACAATAATGTCCCAACTTAAATCGCTAGTTTCCTATTGATTGTTGGTGTCAATGTTAATTGACTTATTTTGCTGATTGGCCTGATTGAATTTTTTGAAACAGCACAATGGAAGTGGCATTGGTCATTTAAATCTGAGGAATTTAATTGAACAAGCAATTGTCAAAAATCTTAAAAATATTGGTTTATCTCAAAAATCTGTAATCTTTACACGGTAAGTAATGTGTCAGAAAAGAAGGATAAAGCCCGTTTACCGTAGTCCTACGAAAGGCTGGTGACGGCCAATCTTCTTCACTACACCATAGAAAATCTACTTCTTCGAGCAATCTATTATTGGAGGACATATCTGGTAGGCTGTTTCATTTGATGACACAGTTCAGTTTGTTCGGCACCCAGCACCATTCGTGTACTTCCGATATTTCTATAATTTCTCTGAAACTGTGCTCAACATATCGGTTGTAGCGACGGTGGTCCGGTTTTATCCAACATCCAGTGGGATGGGAGCAGTACACCTTTTGTAAATTCGGTGTACTTGCAATCCATCCAATTTAAAATCAATAATTTTCTATTGATTTTTGTTAAGATAGTTGTACTAGAAACTGAGAAAAAGGAAAAATAGTAGCCAACAATTAATTTTTAGTCAACTTTTCAGAAAATAAACTACAAAATTATGGTTAGGTTTCTATTAAACTAGGTTTGCTGGATCGCTCCTCCATGTCTTTATGATCGCACTGAGTCCTTGATGGATTTACCCACTGTTTCTTCAAAGCCAGCTTGCGAAGTTTGGTCTTCATGGCCTTCAATCGTTCAAAGAACCAGCGGGTTTGGTGGGTTGAAATCTTTTGGTGCATAAACAACATTGTTATCGCTGTACCAGTCTAACACCAGCCGCGTGTTGTGGCAGAATGTCAAATCCGGCCAAAACAACGTTTCGTCTCCGTGAGACCAAAGGAAGGGGAATAGGCGCTTCTGGAGGCACTCGTCTCGGTAGATTTGCCCATTCATGGGACCTGTTTAGATGTGCGGCTGGCTCATCTCTCCACGTCCACACATGGCCTGCAAACCAAAAACTTGGGGCATTGGTTCACTCTGTTTGTTGCTTATTGTTCTTGCTTACCTTTTCAGAAACGACAAACCGTAATGTGATAACGTATAACTCCTGCCCCGGCAATTGCTTTGTAACTCGTCCATCACAACGCACCTCGGTTTCATCAGCCACTCTCGGTACAGCTTCTTGGCGTGGATTTTGGCTTCCGTTTTGCATGTCGTTCCGGTGGAGTGCCTTCCTGACCGTGTAGTATGGATGCCAGCACATCGTTTTTTCAACAAACCAGATGGAGCCCTCCACCTTCTTCGCCACATCGCAGATCGAAAGGTGGAACAAATTCCTTGCCTTCGCCGGATCAGCTGGCTTCGGTTTTCTGCCGTTGCTTGACTGCTGCTGGGTCTCCTTGAATGACTTCACCATCCGAAACACCGTCGAATGATGGAAACCCAGGTGTTTTCCGATCCATCGGTGAGACGTAGTCGAACTTTCACGGAAGAGCACATAATTTTTCGGTAAACCTGGTCTTGTTCTAATGCCATCTCGATAATAAAATGACGGACACACCCTGCTACACCTTTTGCTAGTTTCAGTTAAAATTTCATCAATTTTTACATACAAGCTAATCATTCCCAGATAGCAGAGCCTAGTACAATTGTAGAACGATTGAAGTAGCAAAGTACTTTCCTACTTGAATCGTACTTCCTGTGCTTTAGCGGTTTATTTAAAATTTTGGCAGTTGGTTGAAGGACACTTGAAGTGGGATTTTACCAGAGGATGGATAGTCTAGAGGATAATGGATATAGTAGTACATCGGTCCCAAGCTTAATGATTCGCCCCTAATAACGTAACTCACAAGGAAACACCATCAATTATTCTGTCAAAATACCACAGCGAATTAAAACAAAAACAACGATTTTTTACCAGAAAGCACAAGAATGTATTGCAAGGTGCAGACTGCAAGGTTTACTTCGGATGAAGGAGTTCTACAAGTGAACGAATTGCAAATCGCTTGTTTCATGTTGTTGATTTTAGCAACCATTAAAGTAAAACCAGTGATTTAAAACTGATTCACCTTTGTAGAGCCCCTTGGTCCGAAGTACACCTTGCCAAACATTCTTGCGCTTTTCGGTACTAGAAGCTTTGTTTTGTTTTGATTCGCTGTGTTATTTTGACAGAATAGAAGTTATGTGGTGAAAATGGCGGATGGTAACGGTTACACAGTGGAAAGTCAGCGAAGGGTTTCGAAGGTAAAAATAATTCTATGCGCTCGCACTCGATTACTGTAACGTGAACTTTTATTTATATGAAATTACAGAGGCAAAGATTACTATTTTACACTACGGTTCGTGTTTAGAGAGAATGACGATGGCGTCAAAACGGTATCTATCAGTTGCACCACTCGGGGGATTGGGGACACACAAACAAGGGCACATATAGGTGTGGTGACCGCTAGTTGACAAGGTGTGAAATCTCCACACTCCTCCTCAATGGACTAACGGGTCACTAGATTTTTCCAAGACCCAATAATCTTCAAAACAGTTGGTGTTTCTTCGGCCCGAGGGGCCTCGTCATCAGGTCTGCTGTCGTTTGGTCAGTCGGGTTTTTTTACGTAATTTTCCCGCGTGTCGATATGTTTTGACCGTCAGCTAGACCGCTCAGTTTTAACAAATGGCAGACAAATGCCATCACTGTGGGAGTGTTCTGTTCTTCAATAAAATCGCGTAGAAGTTGTCTCAGCCACACAACTTCTTGCCAGGCCTCGCTGAGTTCCACATATTCCACCTCCATACACGCTCAAAACAGCCTCTCTTTCATTTGTATCACCGTCCCTTTTTTCTCAGGGAAAAGTTACTCAATTTTCGTAAAAAGTGGAACAACTTAAATTATGAGTTGTTCCACTTTTAACGAATATTGAGTAACTTTTCCGTGAGAAAAAAGAGACGGCGATACAAATGAAAGAGAGGCTGTTTTGAGCGTGTAGAGGAAAGATTGACGGATGTTTGGCGGCAACTCGTCCAAGATATTACTCCCCTAGCAAACATGAACACCGAGCCGGACTTTCGGACTCTCTGTCAGACTCTGAATATCCGAGTAATGCTTGTTCTGGATTTCCTCCGAGTTTTAGACTGAAATCTGTCGTTGCTTTTTAATATCGCAGTATGCGCTTTGCAGCCGTCCAGTCAAACAAGTAGAAACACTTTATTTGTATCAAAACTTTTGACGTACAAGCATGGGTCGGATCCGGAAGGTTTGAATTCCAGTTTTGCGAGTACCTCGTTGAGCCATCGGTGCCTGCAGCCTGCCGACTGTCGCAAGCCATAAATACTGCGCTTGAGTCGGCTAACATACTACTCCTTGAAAGGTACTTCACAGCGAGGATGCTGCATGCTGTCCATTTGATAGACGACCATCTTCTCATGATTCGCCAGCTTAGCGACAATTGAATAGGTCTCACCGTAGTCAAAGCCTCGACGTTGGCTAAAACCACGAGCCACTAAAGTAGCCTTATATCGATTTGGCTGTCCGTTGATCCCACGCTTGAACCGGAACACCCACTTGCAGGTGATGGGAGTCCGACCATTCACTGCCTCCTCCCTTTTTGGCCAATACTTCCGCTTTCGAGCTTCCGCCAAGGAGTCGGGTACGTTGTCAACGTATCCCGTCGCGTCCAGAACATATGCCGCATATTCGACATCGTAGTCCTTGAACCAGACTGGGGCATTCCGTCTCCGCTATGGCCGTGATTCCTCCTGTGGTTGCGGCTCACCTTCAGGCCCATCACCAGGACTGCCTTCAGCGTCGCTATGTTAGATCAAACTTCCGAATTCCTCCTCAGACTCTTCTGCAGATGCTTCGTTCTCGGTTTCGTCATCGCTATCAGCCGATTCATCGTCATCCGCAGCCGGATACAGGAACACATCCGCTTTATCAATCCGTCGTTACTCCGGTTCAAAGCCTCGAGACTCGTCGAACACAACGTCCCGTGCGTTTACGATCCGCCTCTCGTCCCACCCGCGGTAGCTGATATGGGTGTAGCCTACGAAGATTCCCTCCACGCTTCGGTATCCATTTTCTTCCGAGGCTCTTTCGGAACAGGCACGAAAATACTGCAGCCAAACGTGCACAGCTTTGATACGTTTGACTTACTACCCTCCCACAATTCGTATGGCGTCTTTCCGGATTGGACCGCACTCGACGGGCTACAGTTCAGCAAAAACGCCGTGGTTTGGATCACTTGACCCCAAAACTGCTTGTCAATACCGCAATCCTCTAGCATAGAGCGGGCCTTCTCCACCAGAGTGCGATTTATCCGCTCGCACACCCCGTTCTGCTCGGGCGAGTACGGAACCGTCCACTCCACCTGGATTCCACTTCGCTTGCAGAAACGCTCGCATTCCTTGCTGCGATATTCGCTTCCGTTGTCGCATCGAATGCGGCTTATCTTCTGTCCAAATTTCGCAGTCACTAGATTCTTCGATTTGATCAACTTCATTCTTCGATTCGATCAAGAACACCATCGCGAAATGTGACCAGTCGTCAATAAAAGTTAAGAAGTATTTTACACCATCCGACTGGCGTCACTGGCCCACGAACGTCCGAGTGGATTAGCTCGAGCACTCGCGACGATCTCTTCGCTTCGCATACCGAAAACGGATTATGGGTCTGCTTACCCAGCAAGCACGATTCACACTCGACAACGCTTTTGTCTTTGGGTCACATCCACCGGCGGTTGCACTCCCGTAACCATTTCACCACGAAAAAGCTGCTCGAGGCTCTTGGCATTAAAATGTCCATAACGACGGTGCCATGTCCTTTGGAACACGACCGCACGTTAGCATCGATTCACTCGTGACGTGACCAACCCTTCAAAAATTGAGTTGGTAGAGTTTTCCGGCATGAAAACCACATACGACGGCATCCGAACCACAGTAAATTTTTACTTTTCCACCTGCGTACGAACGCGCACACCTGATGCCTCATCGTTGAGAACAAGTTGCAATGAAGCTCAGGTACGAATAAAACGTTCTTAATTGTGCATTCAGTATGCGAACCACTGACGCTAGAAATCACTTTCACTGTACCGGAATACCTGGCCACGATTGATTTGCCATCCTCCACCGGATCTCGTAGCCGATGAGGTCTTCGAAAAGACTCTTATCGTCCACCAGGTTATCTTAGCATCCGGAGTCGATGTACCACCGAATTCGCTTCGATTATTCCGGAGCTACCCCTGCTCACACCTACAAAACACACACCGACTTTTTCTTCTTCTCTCGGACTGGACACTCGGACAGCTTGTTCTCATCTCTCCTATCGTCTTCATCGACGGCTGCTGCTTCGATCCGGCGAAAGCTGTCCGCTCGTTGCTGGGGGTGCACAACTCTACACCTTTCCGTTTAGCCACCTCGTCCAGAAGCCGACACTTGACGAACTCCAGGGAAAGCTGTTCTTCCGGGATCGTCTCTAGTGCCGTAACTATGGCGGTATACGACGACCCGAGTGTCAGCAACAGATGACAAATGACGTCGATTTTCTCCAGCTCGGCACCAGTCGCACGGTATTCCCGGACCATTTATCAAACACCAGGAAGTGCTGCTGTAAAGTTCGGCCATCGAAACGACTCGCTATGTTCCGACGCTCGAAGACTCTCTGCAGCATATCCCACAAGGTCCTTCGGAGACTGCTTGTCTTGAATATATTCAAGCTGCGAGTCATGAATCTGGAAAACTAAAAGAGCTGTTCCACGCCAAATCGGTCGGTCACCAAACTCAACTATCTTCGATTTTGATGAAACTTGGTACACGTCTTCGGTATGTTGAAAAAAAAAATCCACTGGTGTTAACATTATTTGGATTCAAGAGTAACTTTTGAGATGGGTGTATGTTTTTTTTCCAACATTTTACTTGAAAAACCGTAGTTCAAAAACCATTACATTTAGAGAAAAACTTTATATGGGGGAGTTGTAGAAAACTAAAAAGGCTTTGTAAAAAAAATGTACACTGAAAAAAAAAATATTTTTTCATAAAGAAAAATCGAAAATAATTACTAAAAATCAAATATAAAAAAAAACATATTTTTAATATTTTTCAAATTTGTTTTGTGGAAATTTGTGAAAAAAAGACACGTTTTGAAAAAAACTCTAGGATGGACGCTCTTATAATAAAAAAGTTTTCCGAAGAGCAATCTTTGGTGCATATTTCAAATTTTGGTTATTCATTATTATAAATGAAAATTAATTATACAATATGATTTTGGAGATCATTAAAAACAATAATGATTATAATGATAAATCACCTGAACGCAACCGTTTTCGAGATTTTTCGGATTTTATTTCAATAGAATGAAAAAACATAAGAAAATTCGCTCTTTTCTTAAGGTCATCGAGATTTCCACCAGAAATGATAAATTTTCCAAGATCTTCATATTATAACGTTCACATTACTCTAATGTCCTCTTTTCTTTTGATATCAGGATGATAAGAAGACTCATTTGAAAAGAACAAGATAAATAGCACTATTGTTTTAATATTGCAATCAATATATTTATAATTGTTTTATGGCTGTATCGGTCGGGCCGCTCAGAGAATGAAGGGAGCGAATTTGCTAAAGCGATGAAAGTAACAGCGAGATAGATGTCGCAGGGGCGACAAGTGTGAAATGGACAGATGATGAAATTATGCGGAGGGTCATATAGAAGAAGCATATTAATCGAACTGCTGACTATTTTGCCAAGCTCCAACGATGTTAGAGGTCGGGTGTAGTGTGTGAAAACTACACTCCGAACAGTTCGGTGATGTAGCGATGAAAGTAACACATATTGTTTAAGGTAGGTAGACAAATAGCAGCTATAACGTATGTCAGGTATATCTTCTCATAAAAAAACAGCTAATGTACGCTGCCTGTAAACTACCAGAGATGTTTTATACCTGCATTTCCAAAGGTACCACAGCCAATATATATGCTCATACATAGTCGCATTCATCAGTAAAATCTATCTGAGTGAACTGAAAATGGAGTTTAACATGAAGAAGTGTTGTATGCCGTTTCCCACTAAACGGTGCTCAAAAAACCTTCGTAAATTAACCGAACAAAATGTCAAAAACTCAAGTTTATGGGCAAAACACATTTGGACACTTCTTTGATGATTTGTGATAATTGTCGTTTGCATTTAAATAGAACTTGGAACAATCCCATGAACTGCAATTTCGGAGCCTAGTGAGAAACCATCAATTACTAACATTATGGATCCACAACCATCTACATCACGGCAAGTAGACTTGTATGGTCTCGAGGAAACGCCATCGGCAATATCATTAATGTCAGTGCCATCTGATAGCAGTGTGCAAGATTATTCAAGGCGCCATAATATTGAGCTATTTAACAAGGGCGTAGCTGGAATCAACGTTTCGCCAATATCGGCTAAAAAGTTCCTGAACGTAAATTATGCCCGCAAAAAGTTCAAAGATGTTTCAAACGGCATTCGGACACACATATTTGGGGATCAAGCGGAGGAGGATGACCTGGAACAATTGAAAGTGAAAGCAGCCGAATATGACGAAATAATCGCGCAGCTAAAGGACCGGTATGCTGATCCAGAAACTTCGAGGGACGATCAAGTAAGGATACTTTCGGTTTTACCACAATCTTGGACAAATCAAAGAGTAATGGCAGAATTTGGAATAACAAACAAGTACATCGTATCACAAGCTAAATTCCTTGCAAAGCACGAAGGTGTTTTAGCTGCCCCTAACGAAAAGCTGGGACACGGTCTGAACCCGGAAATAAAAAACCAAATTTTGCAATTTTACGACAGTGATGAGATTACACGAGCAACCCCTGGTATGAACGACTACGTTTCAGTGAGGAGTGAAGGTAAGAGGGTTCATATTCAAAAGCGCCTTTTAGTTTGTTCATTAAGAGAAGCTTTCATTAAATTTCAAGAGATGCATCAAAATGCTGTTGGGTTTAGCTCTTTTGCAGCACTAAGACCAAAGCATTGCAAATTACTTGGCAGCACAGGTTCTCATAACATTTGTGTTTGCACCATTCATGAGAACATTAACTTGATGCTTCATGGTCTTAGAAAATATTCATTCGAGAATGATTATAAATTGTGTTTTGAAGAAATATTATGTAGCTCATCAACTAGAACTAAAAAATGTTACCTCCGTGAATGCGAACGATGTCCAGGCTTTTCAGATTTTGAGAGTAGTTTAACAGACAAATTAGAAAAACGTGGTTTAGTTGAAATATCTTTTGAGCAATGGATTTCAACTGATAGATGTAGTTTAGAGACACTTGTTAAACCAATTGATGAATTTATTGCTTATTTTTGTGAAAAGTTGGAACAATTAGTATCCCACGATTTTGTCAAATCTCAGCAGTCTAGTTTCTTGAGAGATTATAAAAGTTGTCTTAAAGACGGCGAAGTAATAATAATTTGTGATTTTTCTGAAAATTATTCATTTGTTTTTCAAGATGCTGTTCAAAGTAGTTATTGGAGTAATGAGCAAGCCACTATTCACCCTTTTGTCATTTATTACACGGAATCTGGAATACTTAAAAATATCAGTTTCATTGTTATCTCAGAAGTGTTGAAACATGATACGATTGCGGTGCAGGTGTTTATTTCAAAACTAATAAGCTTTTTGCAAACAAAAATTAAAGTAAAGAAAGCTACGTTTATGTCTGACGGGGCAGCATCCCAATATAAAAATAGGAAGAACTTTGCAAGCCTTTGTAAGTTTAAAAGAAATACAATATTGATGCTGAATGGCATTTTTTCGCAACATCCCACGGTAAGGGACCTTGCGATGCAATTGGTGGTACATTAAAACGAATGGCAAGATATGCAAGCCTTGCTGTACAACATGAACACCCTATAAAAAGTGCATTAGAGTTATTGGAATGGGCGAACCAAAAAAGTGATGATTGTTTAACAAAAATGTCGTTTTGTTATGTATCACATGAAGAGTATGAACAGGGGGTAGCAGAATGGAATGAAATTTACCGACAGACTAAAACGATTGCAGGTACACAAAAAGTACCACTCATTCGTTCCAATTTCAGAAAACGAAGTTTTTGTGAAACTGTTTTCGAATGACGAAGAAGGCAGGATTCATAATATATATAAAAGCAATCAATAGTTTATATAATGTTTATGTAATATTATCAATGACCGAGACTAATAAATGGTATATATAAATATAAATCCAACCATAATTCATTATTTTTGTCTTATAACTTTAAGTGAAGCTTTTTCAATCGACGAGCTCGTTAAGAGTAAGTAAGAGGCACATACATGTGTTTTAAAAAAGGCTAAAAACACAAGAGAAACAATCGTTAGCTATTGTTGTTTTAATATCACGAGTAATTTATGAAAAGGGCGTATTTTTTGAGGTTTTGAAATTTTATTGAAAGAAAATCAGAAATATCTTGAAAACGGTTGCGTTTACGTGGTTTATCATTATAATCATTATTGTTTGTAATGATCTCCAAAACCATATTGTAACATCAAAATTTATTTATAAGAATGAATAACCAAAATTTGAAATATACACCAAAGTTCGCTATTTGAAAGACTTTTTTATTATAAGAGCGTCCATCCTAGAGTTTTTTTAAAACGTGTCTTTTTTCTTCAAATTTCCATACAACAAATTAAAAAATATTAAAAATATGTTTTTTAGATATTTTATTTTTAGTAATTATTTTTGATTTTTCTTGATGAAAAAAATATTTTTTTTCTGTGTATATTTTTTAAGAAAGGCTTTTTAGTTCCCTACAATTCCCTTATATAAAGTTTTTCTCTAAATGTAATGGTTTTTGAACTACGATTTTTCAAGTAAAATGTTGGAAAAAACACATACGCCCATCTCAAAAGTTACTCTTGAACCCAAATTATCTTAACACCAGTGGAATTTTTTTTTCCAACGTACCAAACTCATGTGCCAAGTTTCATCCAAATCAATGATGATCGGGTATGATTTTTGGGATTTCCGGCACATTCTGGATGGAATCCCTCAAAAGCGACTTACATTTTCTGCCGGATTTCGACCGCTTCTCTCGAGCCGATTCCTTCCTCATCTCGATCTCGGCTGTCTCCCCCGGTGCTTCCATCAGGTCCTCCATTTCGCTGGCATTCGTCTGAACACACTCGGCGAGCTCGTGTTCCTCCAGCAGGATCTGCATCCGGATCTTCCAGGCGGAATAATTTGTGCCCTCGAACAGAGGCAAAAACAATTGCTCCGGCTTCTCCTCCATCACGCGACCACTTCGATATCTCTACTACCGAAACCGAAAAAAATCTCCCTGGGTCCAAAACCTGAAATGGATTTCGGATGGCCACAGAATAACCGGAATATATTTGGTCGTTGATGGTGCCGATCGTTATGCACAGCTTGAGATTTGTTTGGCTTCCACTTTAATATACGTCTCGTGAAGTCCGGCCCGCTTCATTGTCTGCCGGAAGAATTGACTTTCTTGGCCACGTTACGAATCGACTTGTTCGGATTGCGCTTGAAGTAATCCCTCACCTTCCTTGCGTTCACGGGGATGGTCGACTTCACTGTTTTCCGCTGCCAGCTCGCCGCTGATTTGTCTGGGTCTCCTTGAACGATTTTACCACACATGTCACGGTCGAATTGTAAATTCTCAACTGTTTCGCGATCCACCTGTGGGACTGGCCTGGATTTTACAAGACCGCGCCCATATTTTTTTTGTCAAAGCACTTCTAAGGTGTAGCCCACTTAGAATTGGAACATAGACTATTGCGCATATTTCGGATATACATTTAGAAAAAAGTATTCTGATTTAACTGATAAAATGTTTGACTTTATATGAAATTTAGAGAGAAAATACAAAAAAAATCATCTCAATTTCGAAGAAATTTGCGGACTTTTTCCGAAATACGATTCATCAACCGACACACATTATTCTCATCCATCATTTTGGTAATCATATTCCACCTGGTTCTCAATTCATTTATGCTTTTGACGACACTGCCGTTAACCTTCACCTTCCTCTTCATAATAGCCCAAAATCTCTCTATCGGTCTGTGCTGGGGACAAATTGGTGGGTTGAGTTTTTTCGGTATACACTGTATTCCGTTGGTTTCAGACCACTGTAGCACTGTTTTACTGTAATGACAGCTTGCAAGATCTGGCCAAAACATTACAGGTACATTGTGGAATCTGATGAATGGCAATATTCGCTTTGGAGGCATTCCGTTATTAAATGTCTTACCAGTAATGAAAACATTGGTCTACCTACCGCAGCTACAGACGCCTTGCCAAATCATGTAATTACGTGCAAATTTATCTGCAAACACAAACTTGTATTTGGCAGGAACATCTCTCCGAGCCGTAGCCAAGTAAAATGTTTGTCCTGGCAGCTGTTTGAAATCAGCCTTTACATTTTTTTTTTGTTGGGCGTAGAACCACAGCGTCCACTTTTGTGGTATACCTCTGGCCTTTACATAGGTTTCATCATCCATGAGGAGACAATCAGTGAATTTTATCAACACCTGATCATACAGTTTTCAGGCACAGATTCTGGCCACATTGTTCTGCTTTTGATCTCTTTTTGGTTGTCTACAGGCACGGTATGACCTGAAGCCTTCCCGGAGAAAAATCCGTTAAACGGTACTGCGTGCGGCACGAAACTTTCTGACTTAATCGCGGTCTGAGATGTTGGGTTTGCTTTAATGTTCTTGATGACTTTGTTCCGCAGTTGACGGTTGACAGTACCCGCCCGACACTTGCGATCCGTCGACAAAGTGTTTCTGTACTTTTTCAAAACACACCACACGGTATTTCGGGGAGAATCCAACACTTCAGCAAGTTTTGGCCCAGACCACGAAGGATTTTCCAAATGATTGCGCACAATTTTCATCTTTCTTCTTCCATTTCTCTGAAACATGTTCGAACTGCATCGCGAAAAAAAAACTTCTGATATTTTTCTTGTTATAGGGATCACCAGGGTTGCCACATGCACAGATTTATCTAGATTGGCACAGATTTTTCTCTTTTTTTTCATACAGATATCTGTTTGTAAAGTTTACAGATTTTTGAGAAAAACCAAGATTTTTAAGATTTTTGGCGATTTTTTCAATTTCTTCAAATTTGAAATATGAGAACAGTTTAGGATCCAAATTTTTATCAATACAACTTTCAGTGTGCTATTTTAGGCCTTAGAAGCAAAATAAAACAATTGACACTGACACTACAGTGACAGATGACACTATGATAGTCAGTTTGTAAATGTGCCCTCATATGATTTCTCCATAATTTTTTTGAGATAATTTTTGTGGAAAATTTTAAAGAATTACTTAGAAAATTTCATAGAAGTTTCTCAGACATTCCTTAAGATATTCCTTCTGGCGTTTCTATAGGTATTCTTCAGAAGTTTGTTGGCATTTCTCCAGGAATTCTTTCAGGAGTTTCTTCTGGAATTGCATCAGCAGTTTTTCAAAACTTTCTTGTGATGAAATGTTTGGAGGTTTCCCTGATCTTGTTAAGTTTTGTGATTTTGAAGGAATCCCTGGAGGACACCTAAAAGAACTGCACAAAAACTATACGGTTATTCTTGAAGTAATTCTTGGAGAAAATCCTGATATGTTGGAGATATCTTAGCAGAATTTTATGCATGAATACCATAATCTCATATATTTAATTCTTAACTTTGGAAAAATTTCGCAAGGGTTTTTTGTAGCATCATTTTTGAAATTTTGTCTAGGATGTCTGCAAGAATTCTTACATATAATTCTCCAGATTATATGTTTCCAGATATTCCGCTGGAGAAGTATTTGTTTCATAGTTCCCCAAGAGATTGCTTCACAAATTCCAGAGAATTTCTTGCAGTGATCTCTAAAAAATCACTGTTTAACTTAGGAGTATTTTTATGCATTTATGCAGAGGAATTTTGGCAAGACCTTTTGCTATCTTTAATATAATCTTTCAGTGCGAAAACCTATGTATATTTGTTAACTAGTGCCAGATCGACGGTACCTATGACAAAAAAGGCTTGTGGGCTTTGGATCAGATGGAGCATCAGTTATAGTGGGTTCTGACCGATCCGTCAAAAAACTGCTTAAACGTGACTGTCCTAATTTGATAGTTATCAAATGTACTTGCTGCTTGTGCACGCAACGTATGCGGTAAACGGCTATTGTGCCTGGAACAAACAATGCAATTTATCTGCAGTAATTTGTCCTGCAGCCTCAAACGATACAAGAAATTCCAGATGTCACAGTTCTGTATCCGTCTGCCAACAGATGGCTACCATTGGAGTCAGATGTTAAATGGAATATGGAATCCAACAGAGACAACAGTTTGATTGTTGCCATCTTAATGACCCGATGACGCAGTCGCTTCTCTTTAAGCTACGTATTGCCACTTATCAACAAAGCGAATCGTATCTTCCAGCCAAAAGCTACGGAATTCCTGAGCATGTGTTATTGGCTGAAGTCTCGCTGATGGTGCTCCTTGCCATTTTTTGTGAAGATGAAGGATTTTGGAGTTTCCGATTTTGAGAAACATCTTCGTAAGAAATTGGACATATATATGGGGGTAGCTGTAGGAGAAATGTTTAGATCCGAAACTCTCTATGATACCAGGAAGGTGGTATGTTACTCGATTTACTGTGCTTTTGATACCTATTTGATTACCTATATGAAGCTGCGCGCTTTGGAGAAGTTCAATTCGATTACTGAACAATATCCGAACTTCTTTGAAAGCGGTGAGGAACAAGCCATTAAAAATGATTTTCGTGAGCTGAGGATGGTAGACTTCTGCAAGGACAACGAAGTTGAAGAATCAGAAGACTTCGCAACTTGTTGAAGAAAACGTCTGTATTTCAAACGAGATTGCGAACTATCTTCTCACTTGCTAAGGAAGTTCATCGTGAGCTTTTTACTTTTCCACATTCTTTTGCAGAAGAGGAGCGCGTTCTCTCGCAATACAATCTGAATATGTCCAAAATCCGGAACCGCCTTAATACGGATATCATGGATGTCAAAGGAGGAATAGAGAAGTTTATCAGCTAATATCAACATTACAACTTAATTCTAAATTCAACAAATTAATGTACATGCTACATAACAATGATTGATTAACTAGAGATGAGAAGAAATTATTTTCCATTTAATTCCAACTACCTTTGCTTATCTTGACAGATACGCGTATTTCGTCTATAATGTGCAGACTTCTTCAGTGTCTCGTACTAATAAATAATTTTTCTTCTCATCTCTAGTTACAGGTATTCCACTAAACAACTCATACTCTGTAGGATTCAACGATTGATTGTTAATTCCGTTTCGATTTTGTTCACCTATCTTGGAACTTTTAGTAATAAAAATAAAAACAGCTCATGATTCATTATCATGTCAATACTGGCCTGTCAGAAGGGTTTAAGTGCAACGATCGATTTCCTCCGAGAACATGAATCCCTCGAATACTGTTCTGTTTTCCTTGCACAACACAAAATTTGATGTAAAGATTTTTTGCACTTAAACACAGATAAAACAGATTTTTTGGCAAAAATTAAAGATGGGAACGAAAAATAATGTGGCAATCCTGGGGATCACATAAGATGTCATAGTTTTCAAATCCGACCACTAGGGCGCTGTGAGAATCAAAAATGTTTGCTCCAATACTAAATGGGCCACACCTTAGCTTGGAGGCCATCTCGAAAACCACTTGACAAATTGTGATGAAATTTTGCACATGTAAACATTATGCTCTATTTTTGCCCAAAACTTCATCAATTTTCACTCATGAAATAAACAGTTATACATAAAAAAAAGTGTAGCCTATTTTTCGAGTACAGTCTTTATGACATATTTCCCCTACATTGAAAAAATATTTCAGTTAGCTACTACTGGCAACACATGTAGATATTTTCCACTACTAAAATAAGTAACTTTTACATGACCATCACAAAGCAAAAGAAATTCTACTTGACTAATCATTTACATTCAGGCCATTGACAAGCCTATATCGATAGCAGTTATTGACAATAGCCAGGATGTCCTTGGCCCAAATTGATTTGGGCCCGCTGTCAGCTGTCAAATAGGAGTCTAATCATTTGTTTTAGTTGTTCGTTTTGATGTAAAACACAACAGAAAGCGATCTTTCTGATTTGTATGACGTGCAAAACGAAAACGAGCAACAACAGACAAAACTTAAACGAGCTACAACAAACACAACTAACAATGTTCACATTATTTTGACAGCTGAGCTTGCTGAGATGTTGTCTACGTGAAAAAGTGGTCCTTGTCATAGGCCTGTTTACATTCTACTGGACACGTAAGATTCACTTGATTTTGCAAAGCATTTTCCACTTCCTGAATCACATGAAAGTTAAGTAAATTTCTAGTGGATATTTTCCACAGATTAGGTTAAACTAAATTTTCGGTGTATGTTGATACGTTGGTATTTCCCAGAAGAAGTTTACCTTGTTTATAATTAGAGTCAAAAATACTACCATTATAAAAACTCTGCTGTATTAATTTTCTGCCACAACTTTTTGTGTAATTTTCCGTTTTGTTGACAAAAGTAAAACAGTCGAATATGCAGTACACAATCAGCCAGCCTCTGTTTATCACCCCAATGCACAGATAGCCCCATAAAGCTTTGAACTACATGTAACATAAATGTTCGCAAGCATAGTACATACGCCTATAAAACAGCATGCAACTGGTACTTACCAAATTCATTACAGCCACTTAGGCTCACCATCCAACCCGGAATTGCTCTTAGCCGGTTAACTGCCTAATACTCAGCCACCATATGGTACAGCCGTTTATGTTTTTGAAAAGTGTTTTTCGTTGTTCTGTTACTTTATGCCGTTCATCTTTCATTTTTCATTGATAATTCTTCTTCTTTCTACCCCTCCCGCCAATGCCGCAGCAAATGGTTGGTGACAATCCGGACAAGGAGAAAATCGTAGCTGAGTTCCAGAGCCGACTCCACGACTCACTGAACATCAAGAATCTGAAGCAATATGTTAAAGCATTTCAAAAGTATGTTCGGAGCTGTATAATGAGCTATGATGAGACGATAATTTCCAAATTGATTTTTTCAGCCGTGAGAACTTGTGTTTGAAAAACTGCAAGGTTGATCTACTGTTGATCACCGGTGTTATGAGTCCATACGCTGGAGTTGTCGAAAAGATGTTCAAAGACCTAAACAAGGAGAAGGTTACATTGCTGAAGGTCGAGCGTGCTGGTGATGTTCTGGCGGATGCTGTAAGTTACATTCGTGATCATGGTTTGTTCTGTACACTGACTATGCTATTCTTTATTTTCAGCCCGCCAAGGTGGCCCAGTCAATTTTGCTCTTCTGCAAGGGTCAAGGTCTGCTGACCTCGGTCGTCTTACCCGGAGTGGACCGCAATAGGGCGTACTCAACCAGCTCGGGTGGTTCGAGCGAAGGAACCCCTGGCGGAAGACGCCTCTCCCGTGGAATGTCTATGGAAGACTACGATAAGCCAAACATCAGACGGCTTAGCATTACCATCAATGAACAACTACCACCTATCAAGAAGTAAACCGGTGGTGCATTAATCGAAATTATAGTGACTATTTCTACCTTGACTAACAAGTATATTTTATCGAGAAAAGATAACGAGCAGTTGGAAGTAATAAAGTAAACAAACACAAACATACATGCAAATTAAACGTACCCACATGCAGGTAAAAGCCACAAACAACACTCTGATATCAACTTTTATAGATGTACGTATTTTTTTATTAAGCCGGAAAATGTAACAACAATGAAGTAGACCGTAGACACAGTTCATATAACCAAACAACAAACTAGTTCGAGTAATGTTATATTAAAGGAACAACTTGTAAACCGACTATTCTAAAGCTAAGCAAGAAAACAAGTATAAATATACACACTTTGAAATGAAACAACAGCAGAGTAACTTTTGTAACAAACCACTCATCGTCACCCCAGAAAAAAAAATCCAAAGTCTACCAAACATGAAACAGAAGAAACTAAAAGCAGCCTGAAACTAATCCCACGAAGCCCAAAAACAAAAACGAAAAGAAAGAGAAAAAATTCAAACTTTATTCGATTAAGATTTATTTTTTGATGTTCAGAGCCTATATACATCTTCTTATACCAACTACTGATTATAACAAAAATAACAAATAAAAAAAATGCTTATAAAAATTGCCGATTAGACGGGAAAAATTCTAGAGTAAAATTCGTAGGGTCGTTAGATGCTATACACTCATTAAAATGATAACGTAACAAAGAAATTATACCTAAACATAGCGTTAAGCGACTCAAAACAAACAAAAATTAAGCCAAAAACTAAAAATCCAAAGAGGATACCGGAGAAAAGAAACACATCCATGCAGTTCTGGCTTCAGTTATGAAAACTTTAATAATAAAACCACGTAGATGTTGATAGAAAAATTGGACTCACCTGCTATTGTATTGCACCTTTGAAAAAAAAAAAAAGAAACAAGTTATCAGATCAACCATTAAAATTGGCTAGCGTTCAAAAATCAGCAAATCGAACAAAATAAATCACACACACAGAAAAATGAAAAAAATTAAGCAAAATTGTTGTTGCGTTGTTACTCGCCAACATGCGTGAAGTAAATTTTGAAATTTTATTTGTTTTGATCGGTTATAATGTCGTAAGTAATTTAAATGATAACAAATAAACTTATTTAAACGGTATTACTAGTGAAAGCGAATGGTGTTCCTGAGGCTTACTTTGCCCAATATCACAGTCATGAATTTTCGACCGGTCCATTGTAAAAATCTCCTGATGGGACTAGTTCCGGTTGGAAAATCACATTGAAATTGAATTTTATCAATCCATCCCGCATCCTAAACATTTCTTGAAGGGGAACAAGCAACCCGTGATAAAAACTGTTATCCATCACAGTAATCTAAAATGTAAATGAATAGACATACCAGCGCAAACATTAGATTAGGGCGAATCTGCTTTGCCTGTTGACGGAAAATAGCAAAAAAATCGTTGAAGGCGATTTGTTGATCATAAATATCGCCTGCCATAGCGCCCACCTTGGCAGTGAGTCCCGCTTTCACATTATCCGGAATGGAGCAATGAGAAAGGACCCAAACCAAGGTGTTGGTGTAGGAATTATTTGATAGGGCACTCAAAAGAGATCGTAATTCGCTAACAAAATACGGTGAGTGCTTTGCTGGCCTCATTGAACGAATAGCCTGAAGTGAGCTGATCCGTAAAAATGAAAAAATAATCAGAGGGAAGAGAGGCAATTCGCTTTAATGCAGTCTATAGCCACCAATTCTGCCAGGTATACGGAGCAAGGATTTTGAAGTTTGAAGGAGGCGCTATGAATTTCGTTAAAAACACCAAATCCAGAGGAATCGTTTGTTTTTGAGCCGTCAGTGTAACATTTGATATGGCCAAACTTACTTGCAAAAATTGATGGAATGTACTCCGAACGGAGTGAATCTGGTATTCCACGAGCTTCTTGCTTCATGGTCAGATCAAAAACTACAGTAGAACTAGAGAAGTCTTGGGAGTAATGACGATTAGGAACATTCGAAGAAGGGCTCACCTCCAGAGTGATGTACCAATAGTACAGTGTCAATTGAGCTACTTCCAGAAGATAACCAGCTGAACCTTACTAAGGCCTTCAAGACGGCAAAGTTAACCTCCCAAACTACTACGAGAAAGTAACGCTGGCGACGAAGGTTTTAATGAGTCTTTCTCAATAAGTGAAATAAGTATTCGCGAGGATTTGAAACGAAAGATAATATATGAGCTGAACCTGCCGAGGCTGAAAAGCTCAATAATAAAGAAAAAGAAACCAAAGAAAATAAAATAACACATTATTCAGAACAATGTGTGAAACGCGAATGATCGACAAAGCAAACGGTGCGGCCAGTATAACATTGTTCGCTTCATTTGACAGCTCGACACTGCCGAGTAAGGGCATCTCAATCGTTGCTCCTTCCAAAACTCCTCCTCAACGATGTAAGCCGGACAGTCCGATCATGGTAGCGAACTTCCGAAGCTTGATCGGACCCGCCTTCGCCTTCGTAAGTATATCCGCAACCATATCTTCAGTTGGACAATATTGCAGCTTCAAAACTTTTGTACCGCACAGTTCCTTCACAGTTCCGCACAGTTAGTGTGTCGTGAACGTTTGGTTGACCGTTCCGAAGCAACAAACTTGATGCAGCATTGGTTATCTTCCCACAGAGTCACCGGTTTGAACGACGGTTCACCGAAATCCTCGAACAAATTCAGTAGCCAAACTGCGTCCTGGCTCGCCTCGCTCAACGCTACGTACTCCGATTCCATGGACGACAATGTTCCGAAATCCTGCCGACGGCTTGTCCAGGAAATTACTCCTCCTGCGTACATGTACACGATGCCGGCTGTAGACCTGCGAGTTTTCAAGTCACCCGCCCAATCAGCGTCTGAGTATCCTGTTAGCTTGCCTTCAAAATCGCCATACACTAACCGATCTCGCACAGAGGGCGATGTACAACAACGCTGCCACAAGACTCCGATATTGGTTGTTTGATGCAAGAGGAGGACTGTGCTCCCTGGTTCTGATGAATCCATCCTCCATCGGGCTTTTCGCACACTTAGCGGCCAAACCGAATCTGTCGGCTGTTCGCTCGACGTAACTTTGCAGCGAAATCCCGTACTTGCCATTCTCCTTCGTGATTTCCATGACCAGGCATCTCCCAGGTTAGTCATCTCGAACTCCTTACTCAAGGATGCTACTCACCTTTCCGATCTCGTCATCACTTTCACAGCCGACCAAGATGTCATCGACATAGATCAGCACGTAAATACGGTTTCCGTTGACCACCTTGGTGCAAAGACACGGATCAGCCCGGCTCTGTTTGAACTTCAGACCTTGAAGAACGGTGTGCAAATGGTGATTCCAGCAACGAGCTGACTCGAAGCCGGTCGCTTGTCGTATATAGAGCTCCTCTTCCATGCTTTCCACACAAATACGCCGTCTTCACAGCATAGTGTTTCAGAACAAGAATCCGTTTGGAGGTGATCACTAGCAATGCCCTTAAAGTTGTTTGCTTGACGACAGGTGCAAAAACATTGTCATAGTCTTGACCATACTTCTGGCAAAAACCTTGCGCCATTAAACAAGCCTTGAACTTAACTGCCTCTCCTGTAGCATTCCGTTTCACCTTGTAAACCCACTTGCATTCCACTGGCTTCCGCCCAACAGGAGGGTCTACCAAATCCCAGGTACCATTGCTTTCATGCGCCTATAGCTCCTTGACTCAGCACTCTTTTCACAGTTCAAAGCTTCCTTCAGCGCCTCGTCTCCATCTCCTCCTCTGGGGGAAGAGTGCCTGCTGCGAAAATCTCCTCAACCAAGCGCTGTGGAGGTATACACTTCATTGACCTCTCCGATTGCCTAGCAACTTCATCAATTGGGAATCCGTGAAACGACGAATCTCCCTCTGATGCAGCCTCATACTATGAGACTTCCAGATCTGCTTCGTCAGCTCCTTGTTCGATCTCGTCGTTACTGTCAACAGTTTCGAGTTCTTCAATCTCTTCGACCTTGTTCTCTCCTAGCTGTAAGACGATGTCTTCAGTGCTTCCAACTTCGGGCTCGACAGGGTCTTCCTCCAAAACTGATTTCACGAATAGACTCCTTCTTCATTCACTTCGATGAACTTTGCATCACGACTGATGAGAATCATGTCATTCACTGGATTCAGAAAACGGTATGCCTTTCTTCCTTCTGCGTATCCAACGAAAATGCTTAAACCCGCTTCCAAGAGCAAGCATCTCACCATTTCGACCTTGTACCGATTTTTCTTTTCCACTTTGCCATTCTGCTGCATCGTGATTCCGCTGAGGCTGGCGCCGAGAACCAGAAGAAAATGGTGATTTGCCACAATTGCAAAAAAAAAACGGTCACAAACAGGAGCAGTGCCGGGCATTGATGGAAAAGCGCACCGGTGAGATAAGATCGAGTGACCAGAAGGAAACTTGCTACCATCCCAAGCCCAAGACAGCTCGCAAGGAATCTGAGGATCGTTCAAGGCCGCATTATTCGTTCATGGCATTGCACCAGGTGAGTGGGCGTAAAGCGTAGATCGTCGACTCTGGCGTGACGTCCCATATATGCGTAGACACAAAATGCTTTAGTACTTTGCACGGGAGCGTGAAGTAGGACGTCTTCCTGGTGGATGGGAAGAAGACCACTACCGAAGGAGTTGGCTCGTGCTGGCTGATCTGGGAGTCCCCAGAGGGTGAATACGACTCTGTTCTCCTCTCGGATGTAATGTACGTCCCAAAATTTGAGACTTACCTTATTTCGGTGAAGAAACTGGCTTCTAAAGGTGTCAAGCTTGTGTTCGATGTGGAAGGGTGCCGCATTTTAGGACGACAGGTACTCGGTGACACGTTCACGTCAGGAGGCTGTTGATGTTGATTGAGGCGTGATACCGAACATAATCCTGCACTGCTTACACACATGGCACATGGCATTCTGGGGCATCGTGAGCCAGATGCTATTCGGAAGCAACCAATGGACTACATCGATACCGGATCGCACGGCGGCAGCAAACAACGGATCTTTAGCGGTCGCTGCTCAGTGCTCTAGCGAATCAAACAATGGAGATTATTGCATCACTCGGTTGTTCATTTGCCCGATTCTCCCATATTAACCGCTATGTCTAATTTATACATTGATGTCGCACCAGTAACTGCTATGTAAATTATTCGAAGAATGAGATCGTTATTCCGATTTGACGCGGATCGAATTTCCTCATACTTGAGAAAATTTATTAAACATACGGTTGGACCCATCACTATTATCCCCATTTGCACTGTACTTCTGACAATTGTCCACAGAATCCAATAAGAGATACTGCTTTGGATTGACCTTTCCATTTCCGAATTCCCTCATACTTGCGAAAACTTATATAACATAGGGTTTAGAGTTGGACCCATCACTATTATCCTCATTTGCACTGTACTCATGTGAAATTATCCGCAGAATCGAATGAAGATGATACTGCTTTAGTTTGACCTTCGAAAGTGGTTCATATTACCCGAATTTCCCTCACACTTGAGAAAACTTATATAACATAGGGTTTTGAGAATTTTACCCATCACTATTATCCCCATTTGCACTGTACTTATATAAAATTGTCCGCAGAATCCAATAAAGTATGAGGGAAATTCGGGTAAAATGAACCACTTTCGAAGGCCAAACGAAACCAGTATCATCTTTATTCGATTCTGCGGATAATTTCACATGAGTACAATGCAAATGGGGATAATAGTGACGAGTCCAATTCTCAAAACCCTATGTTATATAAGTTTTCTCAAGTATGAGGGAAATTCGAGTAAAATGCACCACTTCCAAAGGTCAAAACAAAGCAGTATCATCTTCATTCGATTCTGCGGATAATTTCACATTAGTACAGTGCAAATGAGGATAATAGTGATGGGTCCAACTCTCTTAACCCTATGTTATATAAGTTTTCGCAAGTATGAGGGGAATTCGGGTAAAATGGAAAGGTCAATCCAAAGCAGTATCTTTTTTATTGGATTCTGTGGACAATTGTGCAGAAGTACAGTGCAAATGGGGATAATAGTGATGGGTCCAACCGTATGTTTAATAAATTTTCTCAAGTATAAGGGAAATTCGGGTAAAATGGACCACTTCCACAGGTCAAATCAAAGCAGTGTCATCTACATTCGATTCTTCGGATAATTTTACATAAGTACAGTGCAAATGAGGGTTATATTGGTGACATCAATGTATAAAATTAAATGACATATGAGTTTTAGGTATAATCATGGGGAGAATCGGGCACAATGGACAACTTCCCGAGTTGTGCGGTGGCTGAAACCATCTTCAATCAATATCTCGTGATTTTTTACACTAGAAATGCTCATTCTAAGGGACTGAAACTAGCGACCATAAAAGATCCGTTTTTTGGCTCGTTTTTGCCCACCGTGCGACGTGTGTGCGCCAATGAACACGCCAACGCCAGGGGGTTGTCGCTACTTTCAGACGATAATCGATGACCACTCTCGCTATACCGTGGTATACTTTCTGAAAAAGAAGTCGGAAGTTACTGAACGGATCCAGGAGTATGTGCAGTTTGTGAAGAACCATTTCAAGAGGACGCCCAAGGTGCTTCGATCGGACCAAGGGGGTGAGTACCAAAATGAAGCTCGGAAACGTTTCTGCTGCAACGAGAGTATCAACACAGCCGCAGAAAAATGGGGTTGCGGAGCGTGAGAATCGTTCACTGGTGGCGTTGCATGATTCTGGACGCACAACTGCCGTACAAGTATTGAGCCGAAGCTATGAATTCGGCCACATATTTGCAGAACCGTCTACCATCTAAGCCAATATCGAAGACGTAGTTCTAACCTGGGCTCATCCCGAAGGCTCGAATGGTTAGCGTTCAAGCTTTAAGATTCTGTTGGGATGCCGGATCTCAGCCACCTCAAGATTTTCGAGTCGTGGGCCTAAGTGTGGATTCCATGCGATAAACAGGCGACATCCAAGAATATGTTGTTCATGAGCTATTCCCTGCACCATAAGGCCTACCGCTTCATCGATCCTGACACATACAAGTTGGCCACGAGTAGAGACAGCCGCTTTCTGACATATCGGGAGGTTCGGGAAACCGAACCTTCGCAGGGAAGTATCGTTTCATTTCCATTTTCTGACGTTTTTCTAACGAACCTGCTGATGGCGTTCCCGATTTAACAGCACCTGATGGAGACGACGACGACGACCTTCCGGCCGAGGGCCCGAACAGCGATGATGGCGATGTACCAACTGATGTCAGCGAGAGCAACAGCAGCGATGGCCAAGATGGTGACGAGACAGATTTACGTTTCGAGACCGCCACCTCCAACAATGAAGAAGATGAGCAGAATCAGCCAGACGTTACCGAGGGACAGGCTGAGTTTGGTGCTACACCGAACGTTCGCCGATCCTGTCGAGTGAGCGAGATCCAATCCTGGCTCGACAGATGCGTACTTGCAACATGGTCGGTTTGACCATCAACGAGTCGCATGAACCCCGATAGGCTGCAAATGGCGTAGTTGAGAGTGAGCTGGATCGTTACCGGCGAAGCAATCCGGCTACGGAGGCCAGGAGCTTCAGTCAGAGATATGGAACGATTTTAGCCCCGTTGGTCCCGAAGCAAATACGATATTTTTCGGCCCGATGTTGTTGATTAGCACATCAGGTCCGAAGCTCAGTAGTCAAGCATGTGGACGTTAATGTCAGCTCCTAGTAATGGAGACTCAGCACGAGACGATCTACAAATGATGCAGCCTAATTGATTTCAGCAGACCGGAACAAAAGCGCGAATGTGTACTGCGAAGACGCTGGCAAATATCTCGGAAATCAGATCTCGTTTCGTCTCAGATTGTAAGGCTTTCGTTGTCATCAACACTCGTGACTTTGGAGGAAAAGGGGAGGGAGGAGGTGGAAAATAGATGGGGGCAGCATGTGCTAGATATTGGCATGGCTGCTCTGAGGAAACACAGCAAATATCACACCGATTCTACGAAGACAAACCACAGAGAACAGACACCCAAGCCTGAGTGCCCTCCATGTGTAACATTCTGTAACTGGCATTTTAAAATAACAGCTAGTTTCGATTAGTTTTGGTGAATCATGTGTTGATGGCACGATTTGCCCGCCTCGAGATTTGATAGTCTATCAATTTTAGTTTGGTAAAACCTAGACTAGGCGGCGTTATTTTTCCAACGGTTTGCTTTTTTTAACATAGTAAATTGGAAAAAAAAAAAATGTTCGAGCCTGGATGTCTATTCTCTGTGGACAAACTAAGCACGCGCCAACGACGATTACAAACACCTCAAAAACAGCTTGTACAACTCTCATCAGTCTCAATTGTAGAGTCGTTTCAAAATGAACCCAAAGAGCTTTGGTGGTTCGTGAATGAACAACGGAAGAAAACCGGCTTACCCTCCACTGACGATACTCATGAAGCTGACTCTGTCGTGGATATCGCTAACTTGTTTCTTACGCAGTTCAGCAGTTTGTTCTGCGACTGGATGTCAAATTCTGGATGCCAAGGGCCTCGAAGCTGCTACTAGCAGTGTTCCCCGCCTATCTGTATTTGGCTCTGCATTCACTATCCATAGTGGTATGGTGATTTCAGCTGGGAAGTAGATGAAAAACTCAACTGGATGCGGTCCTGATGGTATTCCTTCAATTGTCATGAAGCGTTGCCTTAACACATTCGTTGCGCCCCTGGCTACGGTCTTCAATTTGTCATTAACTTCCGGTGTGTTTCCCGAATGCTGGAAAGAGTCGTTTGTTTTCCCAATACCCAAAAAAGAATGCAAACGATCCGTCGCCAACTATCGAGGAATTGCTGCACTAAGTGCTGTATGCAAGCTTGTTCTCCAAAGGCTGGTCCATAACTATTCCCAGACTATTTTTCCTGACCAACACGGTTTGATGCCCAAGCGCTCAACGGCGACCAACCTTACCGTATTTACATCGTTCAGGATCCGTGAAATGGAACGCGCTTTTCAAGTAGCCGCCATATACACAGATCTCTATGCGGCCTTTGGTAAAATGAACCATCAAATTTCCAAATACGACAAAATGGGGGTTCACGATCAATTGTTGAACTGGCTCCGCCCATACCTGACTCTATATCTGTGAAGATTTCAGATTATGCCTCGTCCAGCTTTTCAGTAACATCCGGCGTTCTTCAAGGCAGCCACCTTGGCCCATTCCTTTTCCTGTTATATACAAACGACGTGAACTTGGTCCTCAGATGACTAAAATTATCCTCCGTGGACGACCTAAAACTGTACTACGTCATAACATGTCCAGAAGACGCCGGATCAACAGAATGTCCTTAAATGTATCCAAATGCTCGACTTTCTCCTTTGGCCAAAAACGTGCGATGTATCTTCACGATTACACCCTTCGAGGAACGCGCTTGAAACGTCAAACAACAGTCAAGGATCTGGGAGTAATGCTCGACTCCAACCTGACATTCGAGAACCAAATTGCCTACATTGTGTCTAAAGCCTCATCGTGCGTCGAAAACTTCAAATACGTTTATTGTCTGAAGGCACGATACTGCTCGTTAGTTCGTCCTTTTTTGGAGTACTGCGCTTTCGTTTGGTCCCTTTTCTACCAAAATGCAGTCCAGAGGATCGAAGCCGTTCAGCGGAAGTTTATACGCTTTGCTTTGCGACATCTTCGTTGGCAAGACCCTCACAGATTGCCAAGTTATGAAAGCCGGTGTAAGCTCATCAACCAGGAATTGTTGGAAGGGAGGCGTATGGTGGCCAAAGCATGTTTCGTTGGTGACTTCCTTCAGGGAAACATCGACTGTTCTTAGTCTCGTGACAATCAACACTCGACGACGAAACTTACGTTTACTATCTTTCTTGATAAACCGGCACTCAACACGAACCTGTGCTAAGCATATGTCGTGTTTCCGACAACTATTATAGCGTGTTTAATTTGTATCCCGTGAGGTTAATTAGCGTTGTTTCTGAAAATGTATCTGATAATTTTTGTATGTAATTCAGTTTAATCTTGTCATTGTCATACATTTTTATCTGTTGACGAACCAATAAAAAATAAATAAATAAATAAACCCTACGCGTGGACAAAGTTTCGTAACAATCTGAGACCCTTCGGCCCAAACCTGTACGTTATTAAAAATGAATGGAGATTTATTTAAATCTTAATACCATTTTTCTGATCAGTGCCAAAACTGCCGCACCTACCCTATCAAGAGTGCATTTCGATGGATATTCTTGCACCGCCCATCTGCATTCCTGCACTCACACATAGGCATTTATGCAAACGTCAGCGAAGAAGACTTAATGCAAGAGCTAGTTTTTCTTACATGGATTCTCCACCCGTAAAACCTCCAAGAGGCGTCAAATACATCAAAGAAACGGTAAGTTCAAGTGCCAATTTGTTTGAAATATCGTTCAGCGCGTGTATTGTACAGTGGTGCAATTCTGTAGCTAGTTAGTGAGAGAAGGAATCATCTGTACCCTGAGAAATCGGTGTTTATTTTTGTGGGTGGTCATGTTTTCTTCTGTGGGCAGCAGATTTTTTTTTTGCGTGATTAATAATAAGAAACGTGTAATGAAGTACGAGCAAAAAGAAGACGTCACTAAGGCGGGCTAACGTCGCGGTTATGGGTAGTGCTGCCAGTTGTTCAGTATTATGTGAAATTATCTCGCGAGTGATTCCATGATGGGGGCCTGAAAACCAATAGTAAATAATGACTTCAAACGTAGATCTCCCCGAATCGAGAAATTCCTATGATATTAAATTACTCCATAAGATAAACTTATTATTCCTCTCCCGAATAAAAAATTCTCATAGGGTTACAGTTAAATGTATTGTAACTATACGATAGAATCTATAGTATGTACAATTAATAGCATTATTCGCAACGATAAGATGGAAATAGGAGTAATTGTTCCCACAATAGAATCTAATGTAAATTGAGACATCGACAATAGAAAAAGGGGGTTGTTATGTATCCTTACTATAGGAAAAATCTTTTATTTTTCTAACAAATTTTAGTCAATTACTATCAATTGTATTGTTTCACAATTGTTGAAAGTCCTAGCATATGGAGTGAATTGTAGATCTATTATAATGCCAATATGCATTTTTAATTTATCTGATTCATCTGATTCTGATTTATGGTCGGAAATAGATGCAATAGACAGGTCGAAAATTCAGAGTTATGTCTAGGGGCAAGACAACCCTCATAGTTGGGGAATGAGTTCCCTGTTGTTCCATCTTCTATAGTAGAATGTCCAATTAATCTTTTTTCAATTGAAGTCAGACATGTTTACGAATGATTATGCAATACAGAACCCCGAATTACGCACGTGGCACTTGAAACTGTAGCTGTAGAAATTTAGTTTAAAGTTTCTTTACGCTGTTTATTTTGCGCAGCCTGCGTGAAGAGTCGCGTTTTTTCCTCAAAAAACGACGTAAATCTAATGTATAATGTTAGTGTTAATGTTGGTTAGGCACCTAGTCGACGAACTTAACACATTTTTGTTAGCAATGCTGTCAGCTCGTGTTAACCTAACGTTAGCATTAGACGGTCTCTTTTAGCCATGAGTTTTAGGCTGTTTTGTTTATATATAGATGTTTTTACAGCAAAAGAGAGAATTTAGAAGCGATCCACATGTCATCTACGATAGCGAATACAAATAAGATTCAATATCAACTTGAGAAACCTTCATTCACTCTTCATTCATTTGGTTAAATAACAGTTACTTAAAACATTATTCATTTCTTTGAATAGAAAATGGATTTTTCCTTTGAGAAACCCATTTTTAAATCACTCGTTTGAGGCTCCAAAGACTGTAGGTTATGAACTAAAACTCAAGATTTCTTATGATTTATATTACAAAGACAACAAACAACATTGTTCGAATTTTTAAAATACGAATAATAAACTTTAAACAAGGATTTTTCTTGTTCTAAATAGTATTGCAAAAAGGCTAGCAAATTTAGAAATGTTCAATCAACGTCCGAAGCATAACATAACACGGTAGGGGAAGTGGAAGAAAAGCTTTCAGAGGAGTAAAGTGCTCATTGCCATTTTAACCAAACATCTTAGCATTTTATTTAGGTCACATTTAGCTTGAAGTTAATAATGGTTAAAAATTCCTAACAAATAATCGGATAAATGGTTCAAATAGTAATTACTCACTTAACTCCGTCTGAATATTTTACCCCCACTCCTCCTACAATTGGTTCTCCCACAGAACAGAGAGTGAACCCAACAATCAATATGCATACTAGCGATTTCAAATTGGTTCACTGTTGTAGAACCCCTTGGCCCAAAGTACACCTTGAAGCCAGCACCTTCCTGTACATATTTGCGCCTTTGTTTTGATTTGCTGTGTTATTTTGACAGAATATGTGTTCGTGAGAGTGTGTTCGTGTGAGTTCATTATTAGTTGCGCATTATTTAGCTTGGGACCGAGCTTGGGACCGATGTGCTAGTACTTACTGAGCCAAGAAAAAAATCCAAATTGTTCGGGACCTACTCTGCCGTGAAACGCATATCAGTCCCATATGAATAGGAAATCAAGCAAAGATGGGACTGATATGCGTTTTACGGCAGTACTGGTCTTAGAGTTAGTCTATGGTGAACCACTCATCACTCAGTTTTGATTTGTTCACATCTACCGTGACTTGACTTATTTACGTCGTTTTTTAAAATAACGTGGTTATTTTTACGTGTTTTTTTTAAATAACGCGGGTTTTTTATGTCATTTTTTTAAATAACGCGTTTTTTTACGTGGTACCTGAAAACGGTGTGAACATTTTTTTTTCTGCTGTGAGTCTAATTGAGTGCAAAACTTGCTATGCATTTTTAGTTTTCTTCAATGCTGTTATGAAATTTTCAATACTATTATTGCCTTAATGTTTATTAATATTAAGCACTAAGATGCTTTCCTGCTCACTGTCGACAACATCATTTGTGAGTCATCAGTCGGCTATGAACTACAGTGACCATGGCATTCGCCCATTGCAACATTTGACAGCGTCAAATCGACTGTCAAAAACTCGTGAACCCCTGAGCTAAATGACAGATCACTGCTTGACATTTGCATAAGACAGTTAATTGCTTTTTAATTGCAACACGTTTCAATTAGTTAACTTGCAATAAAAAAACGTTGCAATTAAAGAAATTGCAATTAGCCAATGGTCACTGTATGATACGTTTCCATGCAGGAAAATTTCTTTGTGTATTGTTGATTTAAGCAAATGTCAAATATCCTGGATATAGATCATTTTTGCTTGACAAATACATTAAAAAAAAAGAATTATTTTCCGCACGTCTCATCAAGCGACTGACCTTGAAAGGCTTACATCTGAAACTGTTTCAGGTTTCTTGAAGAAATTAGAAAGTATCTATTTTTTTAATGTTGACATTAAAAAAATAAAAAATAAAATAAATCATTGATGTTCCGTACCGACTATCACTGTCTGACAGATTATGTTTAGGTTCTTATTTGTACATTTTGTTATAGGCTCAAAGCTCGTTTCTGCCATAATTATCTAATAAAATTCAAAATGCAACTCTCTGAAGAACTAAACGAATTTAAGAGTGTCAAATTCAATCTTCAAGCCTTGTCTATCTAGAATCTGTACTATTTCATATATCGGATATACTGCCTAATCTGTTCTGTTTAGAAAACATTATTAGATGAAAATATGCTGCATTTATTGTAGTTAAAAGATACAATATATCATATAATGTGTGTGAGATCGCAGCAAGCCGTGCATGGAAACATTAAAATTTATCAACATTTTTTTTGTAGAAAAAAACAAGTCGGATTTTTACCCCTTTTTTCGTTTTAAACAACTGGAAAATTATTTAAACAATTAGTTTTTGAAAATGTCAGAGTTTTAAACCCTGGCGGTGTTCTTAATCTAAAAAATGAAAGTATTTTGAGCTTTCTACGTGCCGTGGTTTGATCGCAATCGTGATTACCGACTTTCAAGAAGAGGTGCCGAGAAAACGCGCTTCAAAGTTTTTGGCGTTCATATGCCGCTGGCCCGCACGTGCTGGTTCTGCGGAGAATAACTACGAAAGTATTATCATTTTCACTTTGAAAATGTATATCTACCAGCTACAGTGAAAATATATTAAAAAAAACGATTTTTTGAAACTTCTAAATTTGAAAGTTGAATTTTGAATTTTGAACTAAATTTGAATTTTTCGAGAGTTAATTGATTATTATCAGCAGCTTAGAAGTCGATATGGACTCGCCTCATAGCGGGGGATTTTGATTGTTGTCAGTGTGTGGACAGAGAGAAAAGAAAACCAGTGCAATGTAGAAAACGGTCATTTGCTGATCAGAAGCAAAGAACGAAGCATGCGCGCGTGTGTAGCTGGCATATAATTTCAGATGCACTCACCACGTGTGTGTACAGATCGAGGTACAGATGAAAAGCTGTGAAGTTTTTTTTCTTTCGTTTCACAAAGATTGTGATTTTTCAAGTTATGTTTCTTCTCGGAAGTGTTTTTTCCCGTGATTTTCATTGTATTGCATTTGAGCATGAAGTACTTATTGTATTCGGGCTGTTCCATTCGAAAAAGATGATGTGAAAATATTTGCCGAATAGCGGAGTGCTACCATAGACTAACTCTAAGACCAGTAGGTCCCGAACAGAAAAGATTTGTTCTTCTTGGCTCAGTCAGTACTAGCACATCGGTCCCAATTCAAAATATGCTCCTAATAATGAACTCACACTACTTTACACTCTCAAATGATTCTGTCAAATATATCACAGCAAATCGATAATCGAAGGTGCAAATATGTAAATGCAAGATGCTGGCTTCAAGGTGTACTATTGGACCAAGGCGTTTCAACAACAGTGAACCAATTTCAAATCGTTAGTTGCATATTGATTGTTTGTGCTACTTCAGTAAAGACATAATCTTTTAGCGTCACAGGGCAGCCGGGCAATTGAAGACTGAACATCAGCATTAATATCCGGTGAGATCTATCTGAATTTGAACGATACCGCTTAATACGTGCCATCCTCAAAACAATAAGATTTGATGATGGAAGTGTATGCACCGTACCTATATCCATTTGATGTCTGTACTGTGTTTACGCGGGGCCTGTTGTAAGTGAAAGTGACCTCGAAATAGACGTGAGTAGCCACACACTCTTTCACACACACGACCACACACACGCATAATAAGCACTTTTCTGTACCTTTCGGTACTAGTATCTTTGTTGTTGTTTTGATTCACTATGTTATATTGACACAAACTTGAGGGTGTGTTAGTGACGTTACGTTCTTAGGAGCGAATCATCAAGCTTGGGACCGGTGTGCTAGTACTTCCTGAGCCAAGACATATATTCATTTTCTTCATGACTATCAACCCGCTGATATAATCCTTTCGAACGAAAATTCGCTCAACATTAATCCAATCGTTGTTGACTAATTCTTTCAACTATTCACTTTGATTTTTACAGAAATCTGTAAAATTTTACCGAAGCTCAACCGAATTAATGGATTTCGGTTAAATTTTATAGTAATCTGTAAAAAAAACTGGATTTCGGTAAAATTTTACCGAAATCCATCCGTTAATTTGGATTACCGAACCTGTAGATAAATCGTTAAAATTTAACAGATTTCTGAAAACTAAATCTGAGTGTGTATGTTTACTTAATTATGAGAAGCTATCCCGCATAATCACTAACCTTTCCTGAACACTTTTCCTTATTGTTGACGACCGTTTCCGTTATTGTTACGATAATTACCCTAATATATGACAACTATAAACTAACAATTTCTTATACAGTTCTAACAATATGTCAGATGGTAAAAGGCCAAATAACAATATGCTGAATAGGCGGTTAAGTTAGGTTACCATAACAAAATGGCAATTCTCACGAACAAAATTTTAGCTGTACAATGCTTGGCACGCTCCTCAGTGTGAAATGAGAGACACAGCTTCTAACACGCGCTCTCAGATTTTTAGTGGGAGAACTGTGCTCGTAATGCGTTCTTTCATTTACTCTCGCTCCGTGCTTTTGTCGTGCGATGGAGTGTGCATACACATAAAGGCTAACACACGCAGCAAATGAAAAGGGAAAATTAAATCTCACTCTTTGATGCCGTGCGCAGTTCTTTGTGCTCAGAACTGTGTTCTCAGTGATGAGCGCTGCGAATCGTGGCAACTGAGGTACGGTCTATAGTACATTCGAACCTGCTAGGTACCCTTCACGGAGGAAATGGAAAAGTGTAAAAAAGATTCTCTCACTGTTTCTAGTCACGTGAACACATAGAGGCTTTTTTTATTTACTTGAAATACCGGCGTTCTCGTGCTGACTGGTTGGTTTTAGATATTGCCTTTGTAAAATGAAATAAATTCTCCTGTATTGGGATGCATGTGATTGGATCTGAAAATGGTTGGAAATCATTTGACGAGTATTTATTTTTTAACCTAAATAGATTTAGTTCAGTTTTACGGTATTCCGATGCAATAATAGATTAGGACCAAATTGAATTTATAAACAAAGTATTGAGTCCGCTTCTCACAAAGTGTTGGATCATTCACACAAACCATCAACATAATCGGGTAAGGGGAACTCTCTTTTATGATACTGTCATTAACCCAACGCTTCGCGAAAAAAGCGTTTGCAAATATGGCTAGCTTAGTTGAAATTTTGGTTTTTTAGCAGTTACTTAAACCCCGCCTGTAGACTTTTGTTGGCTTTGGAATTAGAAGCACCAATTGATGAAGATTTTATTTATGCAACCAAACAAGACTCTACGGTGCGACCCAGAAATCCGATGAATACCCATCTAATTCTATTCGCTTGCGATATTAGGAATGGTTATTACTAATAGTGAATGGGTGAACGGGGTGGTAGTTCGTTTACATAGTATTAACTTTATTATTAAATTTAAAACAACTTGTCACTAAATCCAAAAACGTTACATTATTGATAAAATTGCAAACATGCAATTATCGTCCCTGTATTGTTTGATCAGTAGAAAGTGATTAAAAAAACTGAAGGATACATGGAAATAATGGAGGAGAAAAATAAATTATGGCAAAAATAATCTTCAATTTAAGGAAGTTAAGCAAGATTGAAGTGAAGAGAAATAGATTGAAAAAAAAATCGCATCGCATTTCAAATCGTGTTGAAGGCAAACAGTTTTCAGAATATCTTTATCGGCTTACTGTACTGCACCAAGTGTCATCCACGGTTTTATGAGTATTTGTCCCAAGCCGTGGAAACACCGCACTACGGAAACATTACTCTTAAACGACTTTGAGAAGGGGTTTGTAAGACAAGATAAGACAAGAAATTATTCTTAAACTAGTTAACACTTACATGGAAATATTTGTTACTGAATCTTCGTCTTCACCGTCGGTTTCCTTCTCCGATTCACTTTCGGATTTGTTTCCAAACTTTTCTTCTTCAGTAGAGAATTCCAGCTGCTGTTTTTCTCTCACTAGTCGAGCAGTTTTCAAAAATGTTGAGCCGTTGTCGGTCGTCAAAGAGTTCGTACACGTTTTTTTACTTATTTATTTTCCGTCGGCCTATTTCCTCACATGGTGACAATCACCGTTTTTCGTACACTTGTTCGATATTTATTTTAAATTGTTTCCGCACGTTGATTATTTTAACCAATACATTTTCCGCGGTGTTTCTTCCAAATCTTTCAAGCATCGCAAGGGTTCTCACTATAATCTTTCCATTCTCAATCAATTGCACATTTATTCCCAAAATGCATCTTCCTTTACGGGATACAGTATCGGGTTTCATGCAAAACATTATACCACGAATTCCATGCATTATTTATTGTTCAAGTTTATGAACTTCTTCGCCTAAATCATCTAACTTTCGGTTCAACTTTACCCACACTTTTTTAATTTTCTTCGTTTCACTCGTGACTGCAGGTTTCTGTTCGAGTGTAACAAGGCCGTGGTCATCAGCTATTTAATTGTGCTACAGCATAAGTGTACGCTGTACTGCACTCAAACGGTTTTTCAAAAGGGACACAAAAAGAAACTTATGATTCTTTTCCTTAATCGTCTATAATTTTCTTCTTGAAAAAAATTGTTTCTAGTACAGCACTAATTTAGGGTTTTGTTCCATTAGGGCGAATCTGCAATTGAGAGACTCTCTTTGATTACTTTCTCTTTCATTCATATTCCATTCAGCGTTACGTTTTTCATTCAACTATTTGTAGAGTATGGTAGCCAGCACTGTTGTGTTTCTGTTTGTACTAAAGAATCCCTCAAAAGATTCATAATGGCGCTGTAATAAATGAAAGAGAGCGAGAGAGGAGAGAGCTTCTCATTGTAAGATTCGCCCTTTCGAAAAAAAAAAAATCCTAGTGGTGTTCCTTTTTTCACCTATGGTAACTGAATAACTCAACTGATACAGTTTCAAAACAGCAACACTCCATTTGGAACTGGGAAGAGCGCAGAAATGCTCACAGAAAGTGCGCGCAGAACCTGGCCCGTGATATGTTGCATACTGTCAAACGCTAGTAAATAGGATAGGGTTGCCAGGCCCCTGGTTTCAACGTTTGACTGTTAAACAGCGGTCTGTTTCAATAAACCGAAAAAATGGCAACAATCCCGTCGGCTGTTTCGAGCTAACATGGCGTACAAACAAATAATGATGATGATGATGATGATGATGATGCAGTTCGTCGAGAAGCACAAGAAGAAAAGTGGTGAGAAGTGTCATCGGTGTCATTCGAAGAATTTCGTTTTGTGTTTCTGATGGACCATAAAAAGTATCAAAATTTTAATAGCGGTGGTTTGCTGAAGATTAGTGTGTTATTGATTGTGAATACATCGTGTGATTTTGGTAGACGTGCCGCGGGCTCAGATGATGTGTATTTTGTTTGAGTAAAGCGAACGGTTAGCTACCTATAGATAGGTTTCCTACGAACGCGGAGAAAGCTTTTGCTGCGGGTGGTGCTCCGAATTGATTTGTCCTAACGCCCCGTTTTCAGTTTCGAGTCGCCACTTTTGATTGCACAAATTGTAGGAGGTTTTGTTCGCTGATTAGAATATAATGGTGAGAGTTTGTTTTGATTGCGAGAGGTTATGTTCAAAATAAGTCGAAATGGGGCAGAATAATTTCCCCAATCTTGATTATGAATAAACACTGATTGTGATTGATGACATCATCTAGTTCGAATTCGGTCTGTATCAATTGCCGAATTGAAAGTCACTGAAGTCAAGTTCGATTGTGGGGAAATGATTGACGTGAACAAACCCTAGAGTGATAAATAATTTTATTGAAATTATCAGAGTGTATAAATCTTGATTAGAATCTTTATTTTTCTTTTCTTTTTAGAGCGGTTGCGGGCTGCTGGTTTCGGTCATCAAAACCCTCGATGCCAGCGAAACCAATGAGCAGCGGGAGCGCGAAAAGCTCAAGATTGAAAAGGAGTTCCGCAAGACCGATCAACGGTTGAACGAACTCGTTTCGCGAAACGATGGCGACCTCACGAGGGTTATGCAGTTGTTTGGAAAGGTGTCCACCCAAATAACCAGCTCGCGCGAACGGATTCATGTGGTAAAGGACAACCTACAGGCCTGCAAGCAGCTGCTACGATGTCGGCGGGAAGAATTGAAGAAACTCTACACCGATGCAGTGCAGCACAAATACGTACTGGAGATGCTGGATCAAGTCAACGAACTGCGCAAAACTCCTCAACAGCTGGCGGCTTTCATGGCCAAAAAGCACTATCTCCATGCCACAAAACTACTCATGTCGGCGGTTGAAACCACGGAAGGTCCCTTGAAGGACGTTGAAGGATTGCAAGATCTGCGCCAGGATTTAGAAAACAAACGACAGCAACTGTACTCCCGGTTGCTGGATGAGCTTTGTAAACATTTGTACGTCTCAAGCACCGCAGAAGTGCTGCAAAACTTTCAGCGGCAGAGCTCCGGCAGAATTAGCACCTCTACAGCCGGGGCTTCCCCATTTCAACGGAACGTGCTAAGACGTTCGGCTGAAAGGGTCGAAGCCAACACCAAGGCGAGAAAAGCACTGTTCGAAATAGCTCAAAATGGTGGGTTTAATATAGTAAATTATAAATAAATAACTTTCTAATGAATTGCTTCTTTTAGGCTACCTCGACGTCGATAAAAGTGAAATCATCGAAGACACCGACTTGCTGGATCCGGATGTCAATACCACCTACTTCATAGGAATCATCATTGAGTGTTTTGCATTACTTAATAAAGTGCCTGAATCGATAGAGGTAAGCCGGATTGGGGTTTTCCATGTCTTTCACTTATTCTAAGCTTCTATTTCAGTCTATAAGAGTACAAATGCAAAGCGAGCTGCTGGCAATTGTCACGAAATCAACGCATCACATCATGACACTGAATCAGCAACAGAACCAGAATCCATATCAGCATCAGCAATACCAAGCGACGCCCAACACAGGCGCCGACGAGCTTCCGCAGCAAAACATCCCCATCCTGGAGTTGCTGGATTTGGTGTTCAAGCAATTCAAACTGATAGCCAATGCACACCAACTAACGCTGAAAAACTACCACAACGTTATGCATCGATATAGTTTAAACCAATTGAAGGCTTACGATCTGATCGAGTATTGGGGACAGGCGCAAGCGGTTCTCAAGCTAGTGCTAACTGACTATCTGGACATTCAGAACGACAGCAGCGACGAATTGATGCGGGCACAGTTTACGGAACAAACGACCAACATCAACACTTTCTTCAGTCGACGGAAGGTTCAAGGCAAAAAGATGCTGTTCAAGTTTGACAAGTCTTCGCATACGGCCCTCCTGGAGCCGGACACGAGCGTTAAGGAACACCGTCGTAATGCATCGAACGTGTCGAACAACACTCTCAGCAAGGATGACGTGATGAACCAATCCGGTATGAATGGGCAAAATATGTTGAATGTCAGCTTCAATAAACATCTCCCGGGTGCACCCGGCGGAGATCATAAAAAAAGAGAGCGGGCTCTTGTTTGCACACCCGATGCCGGTCTGGTGCGGCAAATCTATCTTCCAATGATGGGCTACGTTCATGAGATTGAAGGATTCATGAAATGCAAATCGGGGTAAGCATTACTTGAGGTAAACGAATGGCAAATCATTCTAAATTTCAACGAATTTCAGGCAATCTTGTAGTCTCAACAGCTTCCTTGCCAACTACGTAAAGGACGCTTACCTGGCTCGGGGGCACAATCGCAACCTGCAACTGACGATTGAATCCCTTTCGAAAACACAGGACGCTTGGCGTTCGATAATTACTCCTGAAGAAATGAAACGCTTAGGACTGACTAGACCACTCCTGCAAAATACTGTTCTGGTTGAGAACCGTACGTAGAGATTACCAGCACGCGGCTGTCGATTTTAGTTTAAAAGAATGATGATTTGTTTTTAGGAATTTCCGAGACCAAAAGACTCATACTAGATCTGCCGACCTATTCGGACGAACTGCTAAAGATGGTCTGTTCGCTGTTGAAGACGTATCGGGAAACGTGCCAGGCCGCGTACCGTGGCATCGTGCAACCGGAGACGGAGGACAAACGAATCTATAGCGTGGCGTGGCTGAAAGACGATGATATTACCAGATTCCTCAAGTGAGTAGCATGATGAGCACAGTTCTTCTGGGGTAGAATTTCCGCTGAAATTTTTTTGGAGGGATGAATAGGGCTGTGACATATTTTTTTTGCCGTGCTTTCGTTAAAAGCAACTATTCTGCTGGCTGGACTTACCGATTAGAAGGGTAGTAAACACTGCCAGTTGTGGGTGTGGGAAATGTTTCTTCGTCAGAAGCCAATTGTTGAAGAGTCTGGGTTGCTAGCAATTATACAGGTTGAATTCCGTAGGTGACGGCGTTGAGTTCGTGCACTGCGACGTCCTCATCCGGAGAAAATCAAAATAACACGGACTGATATGGGCGATCATCTTGCCCTGTTATGATCTCTCTGAACATTTTCTCCACGTCTAATCTGCTTCGTTCGGATGCCTAAGACAACTGACTTTAAATCCTTCTGTACAACTGGCCCTAGAAGTAGCACATCATTCAAGGATACTCCAGATGACGTTTTTCATGAAGCGGTGAAGACCACTCTGACCTTTTTGGTGGTACCGTAAGTCCGCCATATTTTGCGCATTGCCTAATTTTGCGCAGTTTTGTATATTTCGTGCTGTAGCTATGATTTGCTGCATTTTTTAAATTGACTTTCGACACGAAAAGCTAGTTAATTGTGTTGACTTTCGATTAATGGGATACATTATGAAAAAAAATGCTCATACCTAAAACCGCCGTTCGTAAACAGTTTTGCGCACTTCTAAATCATCAAATTTTCCGCCCTGTTAGCGTATGGGCTAAGACAAGTGTCAATTGTCACAAGAGATTTTATTACCAGATAAACAGTTTAAAAAGCTGAAATCACTATCAAATGAGGAAAACAGGTATGTACTACCTTCATCACATAACATTTCTGCTGTTTGTGTAACACTTTATCAGAAAATTTGCATAATTTGATGCGCAAAATATGGCATCCATTTTTCACCATGTTCCTTATTATTTACAGTTCATCATGTTGGCTTCCGAGGGAAAGTATATTCCTCGGATAATTTAGCCAAAGCCATGCAAATGGTCACTCGTGGCATCTTAGTTCGACAGGGTGCCATGTCCGTTGAAGATGGATTTGGTGAATCAAACTAATCAAACAAACCATTAATTTATATTACATGATACTAAAAAGATTTTTCATTTGTTACAGTTGATCATCGTGCAGTTTTTCTTGATGTCACCTAACAATTGGTTGAACAATCTGAGCACATCAGAAAATGCTATTGCTGAAAAAGACGCCACTACAAGTTGTTCACATGAAACCGCGGGACAGAACACCAACGCTGTTGAAGAGGATGTTTTTGAAAAAGCGTTCCGTTTACCTGATATTCAACCTTATAAGGCAAAGATAAACCGGAAACCAATATCTTGTCAACCTGCAGTAACTGGCAAATAATCCACACATATTTTTTGGCAAAAATCCATGGAAAATTCCACATAATACTGATGTGTTCACAAATGAATAGAAGTCTCTGAGAAACACAAATGAAAAATTTTCTAACTATCACTTTTTAAACATAAATCGATTTCTAGCTAGGTCGCAAATTAGTAGACTTACCCTACTTTACTATCAAAATTCATTTATACCGCTAAAACTATACCACACAAATTTTTTCAATGTTTGCATAAGTATTTATTAGTTTATTATGGTGCGCACAATTAGGAACACAAGTGCGCAAAATTTGGAATATCTTAATTCTAGTGCGCATAATTAGGAACACATACATCAATCCAGAAATTATTTTTTTAATAAATTTCTGATCAGTAACGAGGTGTACTGCATTGCGCTCTTTTAATAGACTTGACACAACGTAATAAGAGCAAGACAAGAATCGTGTAACTCTTTCTAGGCCTCTTCCATAATGATATCAAATTTATAATTTCTTAAATGCGCAAAATATAGCGCACTTACGGTACTAGCTTCCTTGACCACCAGATGATGGGGTAGAAAACATCGGATTCTTCTATTTTGGCGCATGTGTCCCAGTAAGTATTCGTCCATGAAGTTGCCGCCGGCTCCGTTCTGTTCCGAAAAGATTTTTTGTCTTATTTGTTTATTTGTTAGGCTCAACTGCCATAGGCATAACGGAGCCGAGTTCATTTTCATTTTCACTATGATTACAACAACTTAGGTAACTATGTTAGCTTCCTTGAAAGTCCCTATCCCTCTCATCACAGTCGAGCCCCTCCTCCCAGCGACCAGCAGCCGTCCCGGTCCTGCGGTTGAGTTGGGAGACGGGGTTTTCGGATTCCGAGTAACGGCAAGTATTGTCAACCAGCGGACACTTCCTGCCCTGATGGTATTTCCTTTCCCAGTGCTACTACTCTTCAACTACGGAATTCGGAAATTTTCATCAACTACCAGAATTTTGGTGGAATCAGTGGCGTCTCGTCCATATGTGCACCTCGTGCACTGCACAGTCTAAAATTGTATATTTCATGTATTATCAAATTCATCGATTTAATACTCCGTTAATACTCGCAGACTGGGCATTTCAAATGGTGCACCAGATCCTGTATATACCACACGTGGATCGTTTGTAGATGTTTTTTTTTTTCCTATAACTTGATTGCCGATGAGTTAGTGTCTGTTTTGTGCACTTTGTGGTCTGCACAGAGTAGTTTTACTCACTGGCTAGTTGCAATTTTATTCTGTTGTTTCGGGATATTGACAAGGTACTTTTTGTGGCATATCACAAGAGACTCGGCAAAGGAGGAACTATGGAGCAAGATATTGTTGTCAAAATTGACGTCCGGGTTCGATAGAAAGTGCACAACCGGTTAATTTTCTCACGAGACGCCACTGGGTGGAATGATCCACCTCATGGATGATTATCGGTTAGCGATCATGGATCATTGCTATGACATTACTCTTGACTGAGACATGGTTAGATTCTTGGACTGTTTCAAGTTATGTTTTTGGATATGATTACGAAGTATTCCGCTGCGATCGGAACGTAAACAATAGCAGGAAATCGACCGGCGATGGCGTTCTCGTTGCAGTTAGTTCCAGTCTGAAAGCAAGTGCAGTTGAAGACGATTCTTGAATCTCCGTGGAATAAGTTTGGGTAGCAATTCAGCTTGGAGGCCGTAGATTATTTCTCTATTGCGATGCCACGCAACCCGCCAGATCAGTTCGAGATTTATCGTACGCAACT
>JASCZW010007012.1:0-76560 GCA_034211315.2 Aedes japonicus | reverse complement strand
AACATCCAAAAACATTTCACTCGATTGTGAAACCGTAGAAAAGGAAAACTCTATGATAATCATTCAGCTAGCTCTGCCACCTGCCAATTTATCGTACCATATAATATTGATGATCATTTTTATTTTCGTTGCAAGTTCAATTGTAATATAGAATACTAGAGAGACAATGCATTGAAGTATGTTTACATATAGACGTCCCAATAGGTGTAGTATAGATGTAATATTTGAATAATTAAACTGTCAATGGTAAGTATAACAAACTGCTTGTTTTTATCTTTGAGTTTGCAATTGTAACAAAACGGTCGAAAAAGACGATTGACGACAAATAAATAATAATAGATGATCTTGTTATCACCTAGATATCATATATTTATGTATTTTATGTATATACATACTCAGATTTTTTTTACAGAAATCTGTGAAGTTGAACCAAATTCTCAACAGCGCCACGATTTAACGGATTTTGGTGAAATTTTACCGAAATCCGTTTTTTTTTAAAGACAACTGTGAAATTTCACCGAAATCCGTTAAATCGGATAACGGCTCGTTTAGCAGTTGAGAATTCGGTAGAACTTACGGTAGAACAAATTTCATTATAAAAATAAAAGTGTGTTTCCTTTTAATTATTATAGCAGAATCAAAACCTCCTATTATTACAGCATATTTATATGATAAAGTCCATGACAACATGCATATGCAAGTTAAGTGATAATCGTAATTAACTCAATATACATGAAATGAAAATCTTGTGAAAAACATGATGGAAAAAAGTTATATGGTTTTTTAAATGATGTTGAAATTATACATTTTTGGAGTGTTTGATAGAACGAAGTGGGAAGCAGAAATAATATTGTCGTCGCACATAAAAAAGTAATTAGTACATATATTTTTTTATAAATATATAAAAAAAAGTAAGTAGTTGAATTCAATTCGATACTGTCCCGCTTCCCCGTCTGGCCAAACGTGTTCCGATAATGTTGATCTGCTGCTAAAAGCTAATCCGAATCTTCCCTTCTTCCTTCCCTTGCTTACAAGGCCGACCTCCAATTGGCAGCAGCAACTTGGCAGTACCTGCACTTTTGCGGGACACTGAAAATTATACTGCCTTCCTGGTGGCCTTCAACACTTCAGCACACTTTTCCACTTATAAACGGTATCGGTGCGCTAGCAACTGCGTTCACTCCGCAAAACCTTCTTCAAACTAATTACAAACGTCACGGAGAGATTTAATCGAAAAACCAACCGAACTTAACGTTAAAATGCATTCGAAATTGTATTATCTATACTCTTCACTGTGAACTTTTAATTAATTTAAAATCAATTTAAAAATATGTATTTTCAAGAAAAAAAAAACGCAGCTGAAATTGGTCAAATTTTCAGCGCGGCTTACTTTGATCCCCTACCCGGAAGAAAAAAAGCCGAATATAATGTTATGAAAGAATCCAGCAAGGTCAATCCGATCCATGGTCTGGGCAATCCGGCATTTGAACCTCTCAATCCGGCGAGTAATGACTAAAAACCTTGGTTTTAAGTCGTATGCAAATTGTTCGGATTCACTTGAAATTAATTCAGTGTTTTTAGTATTTACAGCTGATCAAAGCTAGAATTTAATGAATTTTTATGGTCAAAAGTAGCAAGCGCAATCATCACATCAATCACTTAAAATTCAGTTTCTTATCGATCCGTTTTTCTCTTTCATAAGGACACTTAAGTGTTACTCGCGCAGTTGCTACGATAATCTGTACATAGCTCATAGGCAAATTGTGCATAATTAGGTTTAACTATAAGTCAACAGTACATATTATTAAGCATTTCAAGCTTATTGCTTTCGCAATTTGTTTATAGCCTGCTCTCAACTTTCAGTTCTAAATGCATTTCCACTGTTATCAACTAAGGTTTTTTGATGCCAGGTACCATTTTGGCATTAGTATGATTGTATGGCAAGTACAATATACCCTATGCACAAGGAGTCGAAAAATTTTCCAAATCAAAAAAATTCCTAGACCAGACCGGGAATCGAACCCAGCCGCCTCCAGTAGGGTGTTGTTTTCTAGCTGCGCTTTTAACGACTGAGCTAAGGGAGGTCAATTGTGCATATTGTGCATATACTTTTTGAACTAGTAAATAATATCAACGTTCTTTTAGATATCTTCATCTAGCTTTTGTTTTTATTGCTCCTGTACCGGTCAGGTTAAGGATTCACCTAGTAATAAAAAAATAACATTTTAGTTAGGATTCATTATTTTAAGTTTACTCATCAGCTTAACAACCCCTTTATTCCTGTTTAAGTTAAGAGCAGGAATATTTTAGATTTCAATCTGTTCTTAATCAAATTATAAAATTCCGCCAATTATATCACAAAATATTGCAATTGGTTGGGCGGATCATTGGGTATACGAACAAGTCTCCCACGCAACGCATAAAGTTGACAAAAGGCATCAAATACTTCTCGGAACGCAAATTTCACCAACCCCTTCAATCGTAATATATTGTATCTGGTATAGATTGCGCTTCTAGACGTACAACTTGCTTGTTGCAAATGTTATTTCGCGTAGTTTATAGAATGTAGCTGTACAAATGGCAAGATTACGACAAACAAAGAGTATGCGTCGAGCATCGGATGTGAACAGTTGCGTGAACGGATCTGGCAATAACGGAGTAGCAACATCGGGATGTCAATCATGCTCATGCTCTTCACCTATTTCATCGTTTCTTTCTTCTCAGTTTGTGCTCCACCAAGTTGGCAAAAAGGTACAGAGTGACCAGGTGGTACGGGTCACTTTGCATCAGAGACGCAGTTGCCAGTGCTGCAAGTTAATCTTTAACACAGTCAACAAAACACAGCGATTAGAGAAAGCTAAAAAACTACTGTTTCGGTTGCATCATTCATATCATATCAATTCTTTATTCTTATTTTTTCTGATGTAAAGAAACTTTAACCAGTATCAAAAGGTGGATCAATGGAATGACAGCTAGCTTGCACCAGACTGTCGTAAGTTTCCTATCGTCATGTCAACCATTTTTCCAACTAATGTGATGGACAAATAATGTTTACTGTCAGTAGTGCATCGTTAGCAGACAACGAGGAATAATTGCTCTTCTGCTTTTTACCATGAAAGATGTACCAACTGGAAGTCAAAATAACTTCTGGGAAACTAAATCTACTCTGGGGCTGTTCATAAACCACGTAGACAATTAAGGGGGGCGAGGGGGTGGAGGGGTTTCGAAAAAGTCTACGTTTGTCTACGATGGGGGAGGGGGGATATACCAAAAGTCTACGTAGACCTTATTTTTTCTCTTTACGAAAAAGATATTCATACCCTCCACGCAGAGAAAAATATCGTCATAACAAACATATTCTAAGTAAATCCAAACATAAAATTAGTTTATTTTGGCCGCAAACATAAACTTGCTTTCTTTCTAATATATTCTTTGTTTAAAACCAACCCATACTTGTTGCCATTCGGTCATATTGAAGTCACTAAAACTAATAAAGATCGTAGTGTGCTACATTAAAATAAAAAAAAATAAAAAAAAATAAAAAATTAGTAGTGTGCTACATGGGAAGTGAAAACGATGTTTGAAATTAAAATCATATTGTGTTTACTTTCAACATATGTACAAATTTTGGATTTTACTGGTTGCGTTCTAAATTTAATTTATTTATTCTAAGAGTCTAGGTTATCTAAGTCCTGGATTGAGCTTAAATGATAACATGTTCCAGTTTCAAGAAGTTTGCTTAGAGATGCACTGCACACAGTTTCGAGCCCTGAACTTTGTAAAAATTGAAGCAATTCATCAAATCAGTATACGATGGCAGCTAATTAAATAGTGGAAAAAATACCAATTGTTTATTTCACAATAATAGATTTGTATCTACATTAGAAACAGTGGGTTAAGATGTCCATCTTTTTTTTTGTTGAATTCTCGAGCTTTCTGGTGTACATCCACCATCAGGTTCCGTACGGTATCCTCGGATACGCTCTCCGTGACGATTCTCCATCTTCTTTTGAAATCATCGGTGTCATTTGCTTTCTTCTTAGTTTCGAAGAGTTTCTGCTTAACTAGAGCCCAGTACTCCTCTATTGAGCGAAGTTCTGGACAGTTTGGTGGATTGGCTGTTTTTGGCACATATTTGACCTCTTGTACCTTATACCATTCCAGGACGGATTAAGCACAGTGAAAAAACAGACTGGAGAGTCCTGGTTTCTGATAAACAATAGCAACCGCTTTTACAGACATTTTTTCTCGTACACATCCATATTGATAGTGTCGGTAGAGACTTTTAGATTTTCAGTAGTCACTTTTAGATTTTCAATCACAACTACATATGACCTGCCAAATCAAATACTTCTTCGAGATTTTGGACACTTTTTTTTGCGGAAATACTTGGCAATGGCGTTCTTTTGCATTGCAGTATAAAAAACCAGATCCAGAAGCTATTTAAAGTCATCGAGTACGTATGTTTCGTCGTCCATTTTGATACAAGAAAATGTTTGCAAAAAATTGGTGTCATGCACCTTAGCACGACTTTTTGCAGTGAAATTTTGCCATTCATCACAGTTGGGCACCTTTTTCACTTTGTATGGCTTCAGTCCTTGCCCCTGCTTCACTTTTTGTTTATTTTATACAATTTTGACTTTCCCGCCACATTTTGAACAGAAAGATTGGGATTTTACTCAATAATGGCTATCACCTTCTTGTCCATTTATTGGGAGCATACTTTTCGATTTGTTCCACTTCCAACCTCCCGATCTACATTCAAGTGCTGGCCAAATGATTTGCAAACACATAAGACGGTACTTTTGGGAATTTTAGTTTCTTGGCTGGATCGCGTACCGATAAATTCGTATTTCATTCGTATGCCGTTCGTAAAAAATGCGTGTTCACTTGATTCGACGCCATTTTACTGAATGTAACATGAATGTAAACATGTTGTACCATGAAATAAAGTGGAGAGTTTCAGCTGTCGTTTTTTGAAAATTGATAGATTGAATGCATGGTACCAACTCAACAGTAAGTTTATGAAGGCAACCACCCAAGCAACACACCTCTTTCATAATTGGTTTCAGAAACTTGATTGTGACGTAATTGAGTCACATTGCAGTTACTTTTACTTATTTGCTACAAGTTTTCTACTAGGGCATTGAGTATTTTTATTTATACGTGAATGAGATGATATTTGATAGTTAACTTGCTCCCATTTGACAAACATTTAGTGGAGGGTTTTAGCGCTTGTGAGACAAAGTAAAAAATACATTAAGAGGCCTGGGAAGACGTCGACTTGCTTTGGAAAATATTCAAAGAAGATAAACTGAACTTGATATCTAAAGTGAAAACAAAAATAGCCGCATATGCTCTTATTGTGGACTGCATTTTGCGACAAAAGTGAACGCAGATCAACGCAAAAGCATGCACAAGGCAGATATTTTGTCGAAGAAAATAAGGCCACTCAAGATTCTGTAGCAACGCCAGGAAGAAATTCTTTGAGAGGTCGGCAAGAACGGAGCAACGGAAGTTCTGTTGATAGAATCACGTTTTGTCGAAATCATTGGACTTGACATCCAGGGTTTCTTGGATGTCGAGTCCAATGATTTCGACAATTCCACCAGAAACTTCCGCTGATGAACTCTAATTATTGGTTCAAGCAGCCATAGTGTGGGCATCTTTAGCATATGCATAATTGAGTGTTGTTATTTTTTATTCATGCAGTATTTTTAAGAAACTAAATAAAAATGAATAACTGAATAACCTGATTGTTTGAGTTTTATTCCATAAATCGTTCCTCAAACCACCACAGCCATATTGTAGAACATTTTCCATAAATTAAAAAAAAATGAATTTGCTAATGCATTAAAGAACGTTGCGTATAACATATCCTGAAAAAGATCGTATTGCCGGTTGCTACGATTTTTCACTATTCACCACATTACCTAAAATCTTTGGTTTGCGCGAAGATTTATGTTAATGAACAACACGATATTTGAGTTTTGTTTAGTAAAAGCTGAATTTTACTCGTTAATTGGTACTATCAAGTAACGTGAAGTGTTATGGAACGATAATTTTCTTGTTCCAAATTGCTTCAAGAATAGATCAAAACATGTACCAATAGAACAGTATAACAAAAAATTACAACACCGGCGCAGCGATGCGTCTGGTCTAAAAAATAAATCCCTGCTCATCACGATTTTAACTACCGTTGAAGATGCCCTTAAGTTGCCCTGAAGGTTGAGTTTCATATATATGTTATGTGGTGAAGTTTTTCTCAGCATGGAAAATTACTCTTCTATGAAAACAAATGCATTGTTTGCGTTGAATCATGTTTTAATCTCATTTTAAGGCAAATTCTATCATACGCTTAGCCCAATAGAATCGTAATCCATCGATTCAGATCTTTTTTGCAACATTGTACTTCGCTTCCACCGGTTGGAAAACCCATTTCATACAGATAACTACCGACTATTACACCTGTTCAAAGCAGATAACGACACCGTTATTCGGTTCATTCCCAGTCACAACGAACGAGCAACCTGCTCAACCTTCACTGCTTTGAATTTAAGGACATTTTTAACCTCCAAATAGGACTCTCTTCCACAAAGACACAAAGGCACCGTTGAACAGCGGTAGTCGCAAATTTTGCAGATGTCAGCACAGGGTCCCCGCTTTGTTTACATTGCCCATTCCGAACGGTAGTTACATTTTACTGCATGCACCCGTTCCCCTCGGGAATCCCTCGATTCGACAAACCTCAAAAATCTTCGATCTTATCGATCCTCGATCAAAGTGTTTGTCAAATTACTGTTTGGCAAAAATTGTGCCCTTGCACCTTTTTTTTTGTTTTGCAACAAACACTTCACCAGGGCAGGATAATTGAAAATTTTGAACTCATTTTGTGCATGTGAATTGCCCTCGAGAACACGATCCGGGGATCAGATCCGATAGGTTCGTTGACTTTCGTTCGGCAGTCAGTGGTCAATTTCAGGAGCAAGAAATTGATTGTTATTACAAGAGTGCCGGGCATTAGATTTAATGAGAATGACCGTCATTGAAGCAGGGAAGCGATTTTGATCTTTTCTGGGAACGAACGATCAGAGATTTTCGAATGATTTCTACATCGGCTATCGGAGGGGTAGATAGATATGTTTTTTGTACATGAGTAAATAGTTATTAGTATCGAGCTGCGGCGGGGAAGGAATCGAAACAAAAAGACAGGTAGGTTCGGACAAGAAAAGGAACGATTTATGGGTACACCTGCCAAAAGGTACCATTATCGTCATCATAATCATCGACGACGGTGCGAGCGAGAGACGCCGACAACACCGAAGAGTAGCAGCCCTGCTAGAGCTCGTGAAGGGTCTTGACGGAGAGCTTAGGTTATCGAAGACGTAATCGACGAAAGGTGAGTATGTGAGGTGGCCTGGCTCGGGTATCGATGAGCATAGGGCAGCTGATGGTTATCCGTGATTTCTTTTTTTTCGGCTCAGGACAGGTGCTTGAGAGGGTAATGAGAAATTTTGATCGATTCGGGAAATGGCACGGGGTTTCATTAATTTGGTCATTCGAGATTTAGGGAAGAGAAATATGTCGTGATCCGTGATTTTAATAGGAAGTAGCAGTTTTTCGAGTAACAGTTCTCCAAAATACACCCCGCAGCTTAATGTCAGAAACGTGCTCAACAAATCCTCAAATTTCTCCTCATTAGGACGCGTAAAAACTTCACGGACACCTTTCTAAAAGTTCCACTCAAAACCATAGCTCTTCCCAACATCCTACCGAACACAAATAACTAAGCGATCCGGCCGAAATGAAATTATAAAAATTACTATAATTTCGTCTCATTTTGCACCGCGCATTGATTTCGGTATTTTTATGTCAAAACAATTAAGATTGCTACCCCTCGTGACAGCGGCGAGTGGCAACATTGTTGCATTTAAAACTGGTATCCGAACGGCGGCTAGTGTTGGCCTTGTCACGGCGCGGGCATTCCTGCGAGTGCCAGCTACATTTTTGCGTGATTTTCTGCTTTTCGGGAAAGCTTGTGGCCAAAGCTGCAAATTATCCGCCATATAGCTGTACAGAATACCTCCTACCAGCGCCCATTGTGAGAGAATCGAAAAATGCTTCCGCGGTTTGCCGGCAGTTTTGCTGACAGAATGGGTGCAATTATTGCCGATTATTGTTAATTATTGAACACATATTGGCAGGGATTGCTAGTGGAGGACACGGAAGGAAAAAGTTCATTGGCTTGGGCTCTGATATTTTTTGCAAAATTCACACTTAGAAAATAATACACAGATAAAAGGAATCATTTAATTTTCTACGTTATTTAATGCATATAAGGGAGATGCAAGATTTGGCAGAAAATAAGGGTATGTTTCATGTAAATTTAAAGCAAATAACGAAAGATTGCCAACATTTTTATATGGCGCATGAAAGATAGCAAACAATTTTGTTGTTTACGCCTGATTTGGCTTAAAATTAATCAAAGGGAAATTTTACAGGTTTTTCTAAATAAATTTTTTTTTCTGTGTACCAAGTTTTTCTCTGCTGAATGCTCGGTAGTCTGTTCGGTTCGAAATCGAACAACCGAGTTCTCGTTAAATTTTAACTTTCTCCCAATCTGTCAAATTTATCGAAATACTCTGTTGACAAAAATAAATATTACCGAACGCTATAAAACTGTTGCAATTTCCAAATTTAGTTCTGGAATTTTGGCTGAAATATTTTTTTTATCTTTTTTTTATTATTTAAGCTCCATGCTACACACAAAGAAATTATTAATTTTACACGAAACGTAATTACCATTTTATTAACGTCAAGGAACGTAAACAGAGATTTCATGTAAAATTAAGTATCCCGAAACAGAAACAGACGCAATTCGACCAAAGGTGTGTTTGATCGAATTGATTTTCTCGTTGTTTTTTTTACTGATTCTTACGTCCTAATGGCCGCACACAAATTTACATGACCTTTTGGTAGTGTGTACGTAAACTAGGCTTTAGTGTTATAATCTGCCTCCGCTGAAACTTCCAGATGTCCTTGACTTGTTGACAACGGAAAAGCTTTTGTATTGTGGTCTCCGGTTCTATGGGACACATTTCCCCGCAGGGGTCATTAATAACTAAAAGGCTTGATTTGAAAGGCTCCACAGAAAAAAATAATTAATTTTAACAAGCGCGTAAAATTTCGACTAGTTTAATTCCAAGCCAAAGGAGGCGTAAACAATGTTTGCATACAATAATGTTTGCAATCTTTCATACAACAGGCTAGATTCAGGCGTTATCTGGCTTAAATTTATATGAAATATCCTATAATTCACTGCCAAAACAAGCATTCCCTTTATTTGCATAACATAACGCAGAAAATTCAATGTTTATTTTTATCTGTGTCACAAAGTGGTTAATCAACAATGCTCTTGCTTTGATTTTAGGGCATTGTATGTTTAAACCGCCAAGATGAGGTTGGCCATCCCGAATAGAAAATTACCATTGGCTGTATAATCATTATTCCATTCATTCTATTCATGTTTTCATCACCATTAAACGTATCATTCGTGTATAATGCTGGTGTAATGTAAGAAACCATTCTAACTTTAAACTTTAAATAGCGTATTCTATATATGATAATGATTTCATGAACAATAAATTAACAGTGCCATATAGTATATCCCTTGCTCATTCATTGTATGATGTAACCAAGGAAAGATATGAATTATGGTCACGATAAACAAAAAAACAGGAAAACGTTTTAACAATACGTAATTTTTAGTATATTATCACAAAATGTATGACTCATGTTATAATAATGATCATTATAATAAGTATTTGTAAGGAAACGGTTTTATCAGTCTACGTGAAGGATATGTTGCGATTTAATTAAGTAGATTTTACTTTCTAACTGAATTTTAATCCACTTGTGAACAGTATTGTTGCCTTTAATAATATACCTTTCATTGTTGATTTTTGCGATTTTTGAGTCCGCTGATCTCTGATTAAAGTATTTCTAGTATATCCTAGTTTACTTAAAGTTCCGTAAATCAAGGTGATTTTTTGTTGGATTACCTTTGCTTTGGTTTGGATTTACTTTTGCTGGTATTTTTTCATTATATCCCCTAAATTTCTATAAATTTTTTCACAAAAACTTTTAATAAAACAAATGTCAACATCAAAGGTGTGTTTTTATTTACTTGAATTGGGAGAAAAAAACGGTACATTTTTTTTTTAATTATTGTATCATGATTGTAGCAGTTATCATCATGATTGAAATTCTCATATAATATAACTATACCTTAACGATATCTTTTATCTTTTTATATCGTATTTATTATTAAATTATGTTAACGTATATCGAAATGACTGAAAAAAAAATCCTATGATATAACCAGAATTCAACGATACCACCTAAAGTAAAACTGCAGAAAAAATATTATTCACAAATTATTTACTGTATAATACACCGGACATTTTGTTCGAGAAAAATTCATTTTTTGTATGGTAACGATACTTAACAACAACATATATCATTGATATGATACACTTTATCTTCAGTTTATAATTGTTGAAAGATAACTCGAATAATTATGAAACGGTAAATGGTATAATACCTTTAAAATAGTTGTTTATTCGGGGTTGCTACCCTTTGCAATGCTTGACCGTGCCAGACGAATTTCCCTATTTACTTCTTGATTTTGATGATGAAACCCACAAATATCGGTGCATTTGAGGCCATGTACCATTTTTTTTGAAGTTATGTATGTATTAATAAGGATGATCTTCTGGATAAGATTTAGTTTTCTAGGACTATGAAACCAAAGTCTGGTCCCCAAACCGTTCAGCGCCGATTGCCAATTCAATTGTTGTGCTTGTCTGATATTTTCTCCGAAGAGCACTCCTAATATATTCATATAGTTTTCAATGTTTAACCATTCGGTATCCGCTGATAAATTGAAATATCCTAGCATTGTTCGTTTAAGGAATTGGTTTCTTACTCTGTCGAAGGCATGATCAAGATCAAACGATACAGAATTTTTTATAGAATTTCCTAGAAGAGAATCGTAAATGACGTTCATAATTTTGTTACCGATGATTCGCTAAGCCTTTAGAGAGAACTCTTAAGGCAATCCGTCAGAGCCTGGAGATTTGCGGCAGCAGCTGTCTGCAATGGTGGATGTGTTAGAGTAAATCTGGAACAATAAAATGATTAATAAATCCTTATTTTATACGGTACTTACTAAGAATTTACTGCATCGGGTTAAAGATGAGAATTAAACGAATTCAACTGCATTTCGACTGCAGTTTCATATAAGAAAGCTCAATAACGTCAATAGAGATACAGTGACCGGCATATTTAAAAATCCACCACGTCATGTAAAAGTTAAATAGCTCTAACTTTTTTTCTTCGCGGCAAATCCTTTCCTATTATTGGTGATTCCTTTCTTCAACTATTATTTCTTTAAATTGGTTGTTTTTTTCGGCACTTAACTCAAATTCAGTGAATTACTAATAAATACGATTAAAATCAACTAATTCAGGTAGGACAAAAATAAAAATCCACCGTTAGTAAATATTTTGCACGCTGTATCCGATTGGCGTACTCTCATTTTTGAATGCGTTGACATTTTCATGTTTACATGCATTATAAATCTCTACAAAAACCTGAAAAGTCTACGTGTTGTTTTCAAGTAAAAATTAAAAAACATGGGAGGAAAGAAAATCTCGTTGCAAGTTCGTAATTTAATCGTCCGTGACTGCAACAATAACCAGTCTCAGCGGAAAATCGCTGAAAAATATGGAGTAAGTCGTGTGCTGTTCAGAACATATTTTTGAAGCAACAAATGCATGGAAGCGTTGCTGATCGGGCCGGAAAAGGGCGTTAGCGGAAGTCTGACTCACGAGCCGATGCACGGATAATCCGCGAAATCAAAAGAAACCATCCATTACGATCCGAGAAGTGAAAGAGAAGCTGGATCTACCGATTTCGGATCGAACAATTCGGCGACGGATTGCTGAACATGGAATGCGGAGCCATTTTGCAAGGAAGAGACCGTTTATCAGCGTGGTAAATAAGAAAAACGATTAGCATTTGCAAGAAATCACATAAATAAGCCGATAGAATTCTGGAAGCACATTGTATGGTCCGATGAATCAAAGTTCGAGTTATTCAACAAAAAACGACGTCTTAGAGTGTGGCGGAAGAGCCATGAGGGACTGCAGGACAGACATCTCCAACCATCGATGAAACACGGTGGAGGCAACATTATGGTGTGGGGTTGTTTTTCGTGGTTTGGCATTGGAAATCTGGCCTTAGTTCATGGTATTATGACTGCAGATGGGTATATTGATATTTTGTGCGAAAATCTCGAGGAGTCGTTGCTAAAGATGGGGTTGGAAAGCAATTACACCTTCCAACAAGATAACGACCCAAAGCACACGGCAAAGAAAACACTTGGTTTCTTCCGTTCTAACCGCATTAAACCTTTGGAATGGCCACCTCAGAGCCCTGATTTAAACCCGATAGAGAATCTATGGGCAATCTTGGACAATAAGGTCGAGAAAACTGGAGTAACCAACAAACAGACTTATTTTTCAGCGTTGGAAAAGGCCTGGAATGATTTGGACCATCAACACCTCAAAAACTTGGTGGAAAGTATGCCGAAACGGCTGCAACTGGTAATCCAAGCAAAGGGTGGTCATATTGATTATTAACTGATGGAAATTATTTGATTTAATTTGTTTTTTCTTTCTCACTTGAAGTGGATTTTTATTTTTGTCATACCTTAGAATACAATGTTTTTGTAATTTGTTATGTATCTTGAATTCTATAATAAATACTACCAATACAATGACGTTAAAAAATACTCTTGATATTTGTCTTTGACACACGTGGGAAAGATTACCAACCATTTAGAAAAAGATATAAGTTTTGTGCAGTTTTTTGCAGTACTCATAGGTGGATTTTTATTTTTGCCGGTCACTGTAAAATAAACAAACGATTTGACATTTCTTGTCGAAAAGATGGATAGAAATGTGTAAGTGCATTCGAAATAAGCAATAATATACAAGGTACGATGGAATAGCTAAACGAGAAGCTTCGGTTGTAAACATTGTAAATGCGTCATACCGAATGTGTGAGACCCGACGAAGAATATATGCGTGAGAATTATGGAGTGAATTAAAAGTGTATGTGTTGATAAACCGACCGGAATGAAAGGTGGGAATGATGGTTTGGATCAGTGAGTGTGATATATGTGTTGAATGGAAATGTTTGTCAGTGTAAGTAAAAAAAAGATAAACCTGATCAATGAGTATTGGCGACGGTTTAGATGAGTGATCGTGAGTTAAGTGTTCAACGGAAATGACTGTTAGTGTAACAGTGGTTATTGCTGGCGTAGACTAAGAATTTCTGTATGAAGAAGTGGAGAACGGCGAGAATTCACTCGACGAACTTTGTGGCACACGGACGAGCTATTAGTTATTACGTATTACGTATTAAATCGATAAAATGGCGCTCCAGCCGAAAACAAAAAATTACCACAGTGGAATGAATTTCATCTTTTGTTACCGGTCTTAAGAGATTTTCGTTCACATAGTTGGGATCAAGCTGCGAACGATTTGTCAGTAACATTGTTTATTGTTTATTATAATTTTCAAGAGCTTGCCGGATACTTTTCCACTATATTTCATTTCGGAGAATAGAAACTTCCGTAACGAGAGCTACACCGAGAAAAATGCAGTCAAAAATATAGCACTGACTTAAAGATCATTTTTTGGAAGGTGGTTTATGAAATGCCTTTGCAAACCAGTGACATAACCTGCAATGTGTTTATGGCACTAAAAACAGACTATATCGATGGATTCCTGCAAAACTAATAAGAAATATATATCAAATACTTACAGAAGATTTCAAGTAAACGTGCGTCCTCCTGTTGTAGTCTCTCGGTATTTTGGTTTTTCATTTTTACCATAAAACACAGTAGAGAGATTTTCGCAGTTCAAAGCGCACACGCGAAATAAAATGGTTGACGATTTTTCAGGCCTTACCGAGTCAGGTAAAATAACCATGTTTTTCGGTAAACATAGCCACCGTGGAATGCACTTTAAGAGAAGTGTGTCACTGGATTTCTTGATCTGTACAACAGCTAAAAATTGACTCTTAAATTGAGAGAAAAATAAGCTAGAATTAAAAAAAAAACCGTTGTTCGAAACTATTCTAATAAGCTTCGTTCAAAAATTAGCAACAGCGCTGCCCTAGCGGTAACGTTTGGAACTACGGAACTTTCATCACAAGATGAACAACTTTTTTTAGTTACAACTTTGTAGAAGACACCATCATTCGAAAACGTCAACCAGGGTTGCGGCTTATCATTTTTGACTCAGGCATATTCATTTGCCAATATCTCCTTTCAGAGGGTCGATTTGATAATATGTATGATGAACTTGTAGTGCATGAGTAGACCTACAACTTTGTCTAACAGTACATTGCTCTAACTCCTATATCTTCGACATGAGAGCGTATATTCACAGTGATCTTCACGATGATAATCGCGTGATCTTCACCGCGAATATCATCGCGAAGATCACTGCGAATATACGCTCTTATTCCTCAGATATAAGAGATAGAGCTATGTATTGTTAGACCAAGTTGTAGGTCTACTCAAGCACCATAAGTTCATCATACATTACATTTTGAAATTGAGCTTCTGAGCAGAGCTAACGGCAAAATGAATATGGATAAGTCAAAAATTATAAGCCGCAACCTTGACGTCAACCTTAGGCGTGATTAATTTTGCGTGGAGAAAGGCTTTTTCGATCACTGTACAACGTAGTTCTCCCCCTCGGATGGAAGAGGCAAATTTTTCAACGCTCCGGTACCATGTGCCAAATCTACCGCTGTTGCAATTATATCACCGGTATGCAATTAAACCGCCCTTTGGCCACCATAAAGCGACGATTCGTGGCAGTCGCCGCCACTTCCTCGTTGGACTTCCTTCCTACAGGTTTGTGGAATCCGGGTTGCAATACCTCCACGCAACCACCGGCCGATGGACAGCTCTACGACTCGGGCCAAATGCTCGAGTTCGTTCCCGAACTCTACCGACAATTACGTTCCTGCCGCTCGAAGGAAGAACAGCTGAAAGCCACCACATCCATGATGATGAAGTTCTTGTTCAAACATGGACCGTAAAAAACCATCAGCATCGTTATTTGGAATGCTTGGTCCATCCGGGACAAAATCTTCATCACCGAGAATCATCTCAAGCAGGAACTCAGCGTTTTCATCACAGGATACCGGATTGTGCGACTTGACCGAACCGGCAAAAGTGGAGGAGGAGTTGCGTTCGCCCTGCGCTACAACATCAACCGCCATCTGCTATCGAACTTTCAGCTGTAGTCTACCGAATCCATCGGAGTCGAGGTCATCGCGGCCTATTGTCCCAAGCACACCAGTACCACCAACGGAACAACAACGGTCCTACGAACCGACATTCGCATCGCCGGCGATTTAAATGCGAAACACGAAACCTGGGGAACCCCCGGCGCAACCGGATCGGAATAATTCAGCAGGAAGACCTGGAAGAGGGCCATTACACTGTCCTGGGCCCGGATACTCCCACCCGGTTGAGCAAATCCGGGGTCCATTCGACAATCGACATCTTCCTCACCAACATCGCCTAACCGGTAGCACACGAGGAGCGCAGCTCGGACGACTCGGCCAACCGGAATCGGATCACAAGACGGAACTACCATCTTGCCAGATGGGAGATGTTCAGACAACATGACGACGACACCGTCGATTTCAACGAGCACCTCGAGCCAATATTGACATTAATCGGCAACTGCAGTATCAAACAAGCGATCTCCCAGGCCCGGGAGCAACATGTACCGATGGTTAATCAGCTGAGCAACTCTGTACCCATTGATGGACCCGCTAAAGAACTGCTACAATTGCGCAACGCCATTCGAAGGCAATACCAGCGAACTGGTTTGCCAATGCTAAAAATTCACTGTAATCGAGTGACGAAAACAATTAAGGCAAGAACGGTGGACCTTAAAAACAACAATTTTGTTGATTAGATCCGCTCTCTCCTAGATTGTGCAAATCCCTTATGGAAGTTAACATTTTTGACGTAGACTACGTCTTACGGCAAGGGTAGGGTGTCAAATGAAAATCTAAAATTTTGCGACCGTCACGAAAAACCGTACGTTTTGTACCCAAATAACTCAAATAATCCACAATAGATTTACATGATTTCTTCTTCAATCGGTCGGAAATTTTACCGCGCTCCAATTCAATTGTCAAACATTTTTCTCAATCAATAGTAAACTATTGAAAATAACGCAAATATAAGGTGATGTCTTATAATGTCATTTTGCAGAGTAAATTTACCAAATTTCCTATCACAGATTTCAAATCGAAGCAAGGAACGTCTTGCATCATCTTCTTCTTCTTTGTGTTAGAGAGAGACTTTAACCAATCATGTCATTCGTCTCTCCATGTACGTCTCGCATGCAGCTGAGAACGGCATAGAACGCACACTTAGGAAAATTTTGCCTCAGTCGCTTGGCAGCATTGAAGCTGTGCGGAGGCGGTCGCTGGTAGCTGTTCGCAGGCAGCTGGTCGCAGGTCGCAGCTGCTTCATTTGCCGGCAGCGGAGCTGGTCGCAGAGGCAGCTGGTGGTCGCGTAGCAGCTGGTGGTAATATGGCAAAGCTCTCCCAAACAGCGATCGTCGCGATGAGGTAAAATGGCGGATTATGGGGGCGCACAATCGCGTCGGTTTGTGCAAGCCGCCATCTTACCTCATTGTGGCGATTGTTTCGCCGCGACTTCGAAAACGCTGCTGTTTGGGGGAAAGCCTCCTTGGGGGCGAGCATCAGTAGGTGGAAATAATCTGTTCTTTTGAGGACAATAAATTAAAATAAAAGAGTTGTTTATTAAAGAACTAATCTTAAATTTAGTTCGGTGGTCGATGGAGGGTTGGCCAGCTGGTTGGCGCAATCCGTAAATTGATAATCTGTCCTTTTGAGGACAACCAATTGAATCAAAAGAGTTGTTTATAAAAGAATTAAACTTTTATTTCATTTGGTTTGTGTGCCTAATGACACACCATGATGTCGATTCGTTCGCTGCAACTGCAAAAACGCCTGCATGGAGGGCGAGCCGTCGGGAAAATTTTATCCAACTTGTTGGAGCAATCCACAAATAATCTGTCCTTTTGAGGTCAACCAATCCAGTTCAGAGAGTTGTTTGTATAAGAATTAAATTAATATTTCGTTCGGTTTGTGCGCCATTTAATCTAGTGCCGATTTGTTCGTCACGACTGCAGGACAATTCTCCGCCGGTGAAAAAAATTTCCTAACTGGTTGGCGCAACCCTTAAATTTCTAATTTAAGAGAGTTATTTGAACAAGAGTTTATCTTACATTTCAGTCGATTGGCAGTCATATTGGATTTTGCCAAGGCCTTACTAGGCAACAGTGTACTATTAAATTTGTTTTTATTTTCATTCTTTGTCTTACACACTTGATTACAATTTTTAAGTGATTTAGCCCAGTAGGCTCTTCAGCTTTCTTTTAAGTGTTTTATGTGTTTAATGTGTTTATTGTCTTATGTGTTTTAAATAATTATTCAGATCAGCCCTTGGGGTATTGTTAGTTAAATTTTGATAACCTAATTTTACAACTACAACTACAACTACAATTTGAAAATCGTAGGGGTGGTGAACTAGATTCCGGATGATCTGGTGATCCGATGTCAGGCAGCGTGCCCTGTACCGATTGATAGGCTCACTAAAACGATCGTGGAGCATTTTTATCTCGGCCAGACGGTGGACCTCAGATGTTGTTGTCCTCGGAGTGGCAACAGTGTACTATGCAGCGGATCCATAAAATCAGACCATATTTTAGGTACGCATTTAACCTTATATTCCCAACTTTGGCCTAGTGTATTCATCACATAGTAAAATGTAGAATATAAAATTTTTCAATGGAAAAGTAAGAGTGAGCGGTTGTGTATTTTTCGATGAGCCTATTCATACCAACACTTATATAAGTAAATGAATATAGTGGGAATTTTAATGTTTTGAAATGGAATGGCCGATTGATCAAATGAGAAAGTCATTTAGATGTTATAAAGTAGCTTTATATTCCGTATAGTATACCGAATATAGCCGAATTCCCGGAGCGTTAATATAAATAAATGCCCGGAGCGATGAAATAAACAAACTGTACTGAAATTCGTCCGAACAAGAATCCTTAATGATATCCATATCCATCGAAAGTTTTCTACTCAATAATGTTAGTTGGTAACTTTTCATGGTCCAGTACAGCAAACGCCTTGTTAAGCATGTCGTAGCAAAGATATAACTAGTTGAATGTCGTTTCTAGCTAAATTAATGTATGAGTTATAGTTAAACTTGTAATCGTGCGCTACACAATCGCCTGAGTCAAGGAACATGTACCCTATTTACTTGAATATAACCTTATAACAACTGCAAGATAATTTTTGTTATTTTCTGATAAAACTTCCTGAACTTTGAACATTTTTAGAGACGCTTACACATCTGAAAATGTTGCAATTGATTATTGTGTTTTTATAACAATCAATAAATCTGTCGAATATTTTCTGATAACGAAGTTTCTCGTAATTTGAATTCTAGAGTATTTCAATGTTTATTATTACCCTTGAAATCCAGAATTGCATAAATTTCAAATTTTTGATTCTTTGAAGTTGAAATATACAGAGGCATACTACCACTCAGATTGTATACAAATGATCCGAATGGTACGGTATTTAAATGGTGAATGTTGAAAAGGAGACAAGGCATCAGTCAAAATATATGTTTGTATGTACGTATTATAGAATTTCCTCCGCTGCCTGTCGTTACTGAAATCCCCCAAACGATGCAAAACATTGTTGATGGTTCCGGCGATGGTGAGAATTCCGAGATGCTGGCCATTCAGGCACAGTATGACATACGAATAAACATTTAGTAATGTTAAGCGATTATGATTATAAGAATGAGCAGAACTATCATAAATTTAATAATTTTATATTCCCTAACAGATCCTCAACTATCTTCTATTAAAGATAGTCCATCGTAAAACGTGCAACCGTGGCCGTGTCATCATTTAAACCAAAAGGCCCTTTTCAGGGCCACTAAAGAGTTATATAGAGTGTACAACAGAATTTTCCCACGCACTGACCTCATAAAGCCAAACGGGTCCACCAAATAATATCTCAAGAGCGTACAATAGAATTTTCTTACATACTGGCTTCAAAACGCTGGTCTGATGTCCCATAAGAGCCGCACCCGTCATATTGTGACTTAAACTGCTTCTATCGGTAAGGGTAAGCGACCGGCATGAATAATAGAAACACTTTTAACGCTAATAATCGCCACACAGAATTTCCCTGACATTATTATGCATCACTTGGTTTAACGTAGTCTACGTCTACCGGTCGTGTCTTGCACACAACCCCACTGATTTTTTTTTGAAAATTTAGGCAAGGTCCATTCCACCGTTGATCCCACTAGGCAGCAATGGCTCTAAGGATCAGGGAGCAGCTTGACACAACTGTCACAAAGTGTAATGTTCTGTTGAAACTACTGTACTCATTGATCAACAGAAGGTCTACATTATCCCTAAAAACAAGATTGCTGTCTACAAGCAAATCATACTTCCAGTACGGCATGCCAATTTGTGAGAGTTGCGCTTAAACACATCACCTGAAACTTCAGCGTGTTCAAAATAAGTTCCTCCAGTTGATTCTGAACACCCCTCCAAGGACAAGAACATCTAAGGTCCATCGTCTGGCCGAGTTAAAAATGCTCGACGATTTAGTGAGTCTATCAATCGGTACAGGGCACATTGCTTGACATCGGATCACCAGATCATTCGGAATCTGGTTCCCCACCCCAAATATTTTAGTTGTAGTTGTAGATTAAATCCCAAGTAGCACACTATGATCATAATTAGTTGTAGTAACTTGATTATGACTTAGCAAGTCATATTTATATTTTCGCAACCGAATGGCAACTAGTGTGCTACTAGGGATAGGTTATCGAATTTTAACAAACAATGCTCCTAGGACTGAACTGTAAAACTAATTAAAACATAAAACATATAACTAATAAAACATAAACACATAAAACACATAAAACACTTAAAACAAAGCTGAAGAGCCCAAAGGGCTAAACATTTATAATATAAAGTAGTAAATAAGACAAAGAATGGTAAGATCTGTATCCGCGAAAATCCGGACACCTCAAAACATGAATATAACATAAATTTCCCATTATGTTTCCGTCGTAGTTGTTTATTTCAGATTCATGGGAAGTGTTTCAACAATTCGTGAAGACAAAACATAGTTATTCGGTATTTGCATAAAATTTTCGAACTTTGCGCTTAACTCCGTCCATTAGGGTTTGTACAGACTCTTCAGAAATCGTAGAAGCCGTCTTTGTCCAAATTTGCTGGAAGTGTTTGATGTCTTTGATATCCTTGCTTCTTTTCAGAAAGCTTCCGCTTCATCGGAGCCCAATATCTCTCGATTGGTCGTAGCTCTGGGCAATTTGACGGGTTTTAGGTTTTTGGTACAATGTTTACTTGATTTGCTTGGTACCACTCCATCACAGTTTAAGCATAGTGGCATGATGACAAATCTGGCCAGAACAAAGGTTTTTCTTCGTGACTTTTGATGAAGGGTAGCAATCGCTTCTGCAGACACTCTTTCTGATAGATATCCTTGTTGATTGTGCCTGCAGTTACGAAAGATTTACTCTTTTTGCCACACGTGCAAACTGCTTGCCACACAAGGTATTTTTTTGGGAAATTTCGATGCCTTCTTCGTTCTGAAATGCTCAGCTGTAGCATTTCTGGCCATAGCAGAATAAAAAGCCAGCCCTGGAAGCTGCTTGAAATCCTCCAGGACATAAGTTTCATCGTCCATATCAACGCATGAAAACTTCGTCAACAAGCCACCGTTCGAATGGAGAGATTTGGGTTTTTTGTTAATATCCTTTTCACCTTTCGGTGAATTCGGTCATTTCGGTTATGTTCTCTTCGAATTCCAATCGAAGTGCTTGAAAGTGTTTCTTACGTTCTAGTGCCTTGGATAGTATCCCTACTATTTGATAGGAATCGGCCCTCTCAACCATTGTAGAATATTCAACCAGGGCCGTATCATCATTAAAACCAAACGGCTCATTTCAGGGTCACCAAATGCTACCTAAAGAATTTACAATAGAAATTTTCTTACATAAGGCTTGTTCGCAACAAAATCTGGACACCCCTAAATACGTAAATCTCAGGAAATATTTCATCACCGTGTGAAATATTCCGCAGACTGATGAACTTGGGTAAAATCAATTTTTGTTGATACTTTAAGCTTTTTGATCGAAGATGGCGTTGGAAGAAGAGCAAGTGCGAAAAGCGATTGTGGGCTGTAACAATGAAAATTCGGATCTGTCAGAAAGTAAACTTGCAAAAAAAACTTGGTTTTCTTATAAGCACTGTCCATAACGTTCTTAAATCTTTCAATACACGTTTGAATACAGCCAAGAAGGCTGGGAGCGGAACAAAACCGGATCTCGGGAACCACCAGAAAGGCGCGAAGGTGAAGCAAATATTGCAGAAGAGACCAGATCTCTCGGTACGTACTAACTTTCGTACATACTTCCAGCACCGGCAAAGTATGAAGTCGTTCAAGGTGAAAACTCTACCAAACCGTAATGATAAACAGAATGTGACGGCTAAATCCCGGGTTAGCAAGTTGTATCGCAAATATAAGACGAAGTATTCCTGCGTTATAATGGATGATGAAACTTATCTGCTAGAAGACTTTAAGCAGCTTCCCGGAATGTCTTATTATACTGCCATGCAACGGAACGGCGTTGAGGAGCATTTCAGGACGAAGAAAAAGGCCAAGTTTCCCGAAACAAATTTGGTTTGGCAGGCAATATGCAGCTGTGGTCGAGCAAGTCAAAGGTTCATCACTTCCGGAACGGTAAACTAGGAAATATACCGAGGAGAATGCCTAAACAAGCGATTATTATCATTCCTACGACGCTCCCTCGGTATTCTGGCCTCATTTGGCATCTTGTCACTACGCCAAAAATGATTTGGAATGGTATGGTAATGGTAATGGTAATGGTAATGGAAAGAGGCGAATCCACCTAAATGTCCGAAGTTGCGATCTATCGAGCAGTATTGGGCTCTCGTGAAGAGAGAACTCTCTCAAGCAAGCAACAACAAGCTACAACTATAGCAAAATTTCGAAAATCTAGCACAAAAGCAGTTAAATCGGTTGCAGAGAAGTCTGCAAAGGCCCTAATGGCTGGAATAAACTCAAAAATTCGTAGTTTCTCCATGCAGTCCAATAAAGTAACTGTAATTAGTTTTAAGATGACTAATAATGTACAATCTATATAAATAAAAATGAGTTGGGGTTTCCTTTGTCACGATTTAACTCGCGAGCGGAAGGACCGTTTCGCAAGATTTTTACTTTGTTGGATTTGTCTTGGACACCGAAAGGTTCTTATAATGGTTTGAAACCCCTCCTTTTTCTGGAAAGGGGGGCTCCCATACAAGTGAAGCACAAATTTCTGCATAACTCGAGAACTGATCAAGCAAAGGAACCCAAATTTAGCATGCGGAAGTTTTTCGAGGCAAGCAATGTTTCTATGGTAGTCAGAGACCCCTCCCTCTCTAAAAAGGGAAGCTCTCGTACAAATGAAACAGAAGTTTCTGCATATCTCAAGAACTAATCAAGCAAATGGAACCAAATTTGGCATGTGGGGTTTTCTGGAGCAGAAAAATGTTTTTATGGTGGTTTGAGACCCCTCCCCTCTCCTAGAAGGGGTGCTGTCATACAAATGAAACTGTAATTTCTTCATAACTCTAGATCTAATAAAGCAAATGCAAATGAAACAAAAGCTTCTACATAATTCGAGAGATAATCAATTAAATGGAGCCAAATATGGCAGGTAGAGGTTTTTGAAGGCAAGAAATGTTTCTAAGGTAAATCGAGACCCCACCGCCCTCTGTAAGAGGGGGGCTTTCGTACAAATGAAACACAAATTTGTGCATAGCTCGAGAACTAATCAAGCATATGGAACCCAATTTGGCATGTGGAGGTTTTTGGTGGAGATAAATGTTTCTATGGAAGTTTGAGACTCCTGCGCCATCTGGAAGGGGGCGGGAGGGGGGTTTCCATACAAATGAAACACAAATTTCTGAATAACTCGAGAACTTTTCAGGTTAACGGAACCAAATTGGGGGCATGTGGAGGTTTTCGAAGGCAAGAAATATTTCTAAGTTGACTCGAGCCCCTCCCTTCTCTGAAAGGACTTTTTAAGTTAATGGAACCAAATTTGGCATGTGGAGGTTTTTTAAGGCAAGAAATGTTTCTATTGTGGTTTGAAACTCCTCCGCTCACTGTAAGAGGGGTCTCTTATACAAATAAAACACGAATTTCAGCATAACTCGAGAACAAATCAAGCAAATCGAATCAAATTTGGCATGTTGAGGATTTTGGAGGGTAGATTTCTATAAACATAAAAATGAATTTCTGTCTGTCTGTCAAACCCTTATACACTCAAGTCTTTTTTTACACGGGGGATACGTACCGTGTAAAAAAAAACCGTGTAAAAAAAAACCGCGTTATTTCGAAAATCGTCGTAAAAAAAAACCGCGTTATTTCAAAAATCGTCGTAAAAAAAGACCGTGCTATTTCAAAAATCGTCGCGAAAAATAAACCAAGTTTTTCAAAAATCGTCGTAAAATAACAGTTTTATTTGAAAAATCATCGTAAAAAAACCGTCTCATATCGAAAAACACTAACACTAATAACTGTGAAAGAGCATTTGCATAGTTTCAACGCATATTGCATTGTTAGAAGACAAAATTCATGGTTATCATTAATTTATAGCTAAGACAGGATGAAAATTATCCGTTTTTATCAGCATTTATGTATTTACTGTCAACTTTCCATACCTCGATATAGAAGGGACCATCGAGGTAGGGAGGGATCGACATTCAGAACAGAAATTGACTAGCCTGCTAGAACGATCCTAGAAGCATTTCGCGTTGCAACAGTTTTTTTTGTGTATCCCGTATCCAGAGCAAATCTCGATCGCTTGCTCCAAACACAGGTGAACTTGAATTTTCGCAGTTTTTTCATCGACATATGGAAGGTAATTTGCTTGCTAATATTTTCAAGGGACTATAGAAATAGGGAATCATCAAGATAGAGAGAATATCGAGATAAAGAGACTCTCATACATACCAGAGACTATGTTATTAAGAGACGCGTGGAGAGAATAAAAGTTAATTTGGTTACACGGCCAACTGAGATATTTTGTCTGTATGTTTTGGCAACCCCAAATTTTGTGTTTACTCTGAGTGACTTTCACAAGTAGCGTGAATTTCGTCTGCAGCAGTGTTAGGATAAACGATTACATTATTGTCAATAACAGTCGTGTGCATTTAATTTCAGAACTTTTTTCTATGTGACTAATTTTCCTTTTCACACACACCTAGAAATAATTGGCTACTTCAAACAGGTTGCACACTTTCTATGTACATATACAGTGACGGACTATACAATAAGACCAAAGCCTGATTTTCATACAAAATGGTCATGTTAGGGGGCTTGCCTTTCATTATCTCTAAAACCAATTGAGCTGAAATTTCGGCTGTGGTCCTGAAGTAGCCTAAATTTTCATCTGCATTAAATCCATCATTTTTCATTCACCACTTTAAAAGTTACAGACACCGCATATGACAAAACAATATGACCACTTTTTGATTTCCTTAAAGGATGCTCGAATCTGAGGATCTGAATTTTGATTATTGATGCATGGGTGATTTAAATATCAGTATACTAACTATAGATTGTAATTCACACTCATCAACTATGGATAAACTATGGATATCAAAAGGAGGTCTTATTATTTTGTCGTAGTTTCTGAAGTGGTGAGTGAAAAATTATGAATTTATTTAAGTTGAAAATGCAGGTTATTTCTAGGCTATTGCCAAAATTTCAATTATTTCACGAGAAAGTGAAAGACAAGCCTCCAAACATGACCATTTTGTATGAAAACCGGATGTCACCATCTTGGTTTCCAAAATGACGTCGGACATCGATTTCCAGCCTGTAAACGTTGTCCCCGTTCGAAAAATACCCATATTGTAGAATATTCGGCGCCTTTTCACAAACCGGAAGTCGCTATCTTGCTTTTCACAATGGTGTCGGACGTGGCATAATATGTGAACAGTCCCTCCACAGCACACCATTGAAGGCGTAGGTTAACTGAACTCCGAAGAAACTAATCTTCTTCATGACACACCAAGTATCTAATAATGTTTTTCGCGTTTTTTAACTTTTTCATTGTATGTACATCCTTAGAAAACACTTAGGCTTTTTTGGGTCTTCAACCGCGTTATTCCAAAAATCGTCGTAAAATAAAACCGCGTTGTTTCGAAAATCGTCGTAAAAAAAAACCGCGTTATTTCAAAAATCGTCGTAAAAATAACCGTGTAAAAAAAAACCGTGTAAAAAAAAACCGCGTAAAAAAAGACTTGAGTGTAGACTCGGAAATTTCTGAACCGACCAACGTGAAAATTTATATGTAGGGGTTTTTGGGGCTGGGGAAGGTTCTTATGATTGTTTGAGACCCCTACTCTCTCAGGAAGGGGGGCTCTGAAACATATGAGACACAAATTTCTTCATAACTCGAAAACTAATCAAGCAAATCGAATCAAATTTGGCATGTGGGGGGTTTTGAAGGCAAGAATGTTTCTATGGTAGTTCAAGACCCCTCTCCTTTTTTAAGGGCGGGGGGTTCAAACAAATGAAACTCAAATTTTTATTATAATCGAAGAGCCCCGTGTGATGGTTCGAGAACTAATCAAGCAAATGGAACCAAGTTTGGCATGTGGGAGGTTTTGAAGGCAATCATTGTATGGTGGTTTGAGAAACCACCCCCTCTGGAAGGGAGGGCTCCCATACAAATTAAACACAAGTTTCTACCAAAAATGAGAATTATCCAGGATACTTAAACACAAAACGTGTGTTTCTCGGGTAAGAAGTATGTTTTGATAGAAGTTTGAACCCCTGATTATTCAAGAAAAAAAACGCATTCCGAAAAAAACCATAAAAGTGCCAGTTACATTAAATTTTCCTTCATTTAGTTGCAAGCGTAGCAGCGCACGCACCGGGTTCATCTAGTTTATAAATAACATTGTCTCACACAGAATTGACTCGATGGAACTTTTATCAAAACTAAACTTCTACACACCAACACGTTATTTAAGGCACCGACAGTTATTTGCAACAAATTACCATCGAACGAACTACGGAAAATTTGGACCCATTAATCAAATGATGACCACTTACAATAAACATTGCCATAGTATTGTTTTTACAATGTCCAAAACAAAATTAAAGCAATATTTCCGCGCGCAATAATAGCTAGGAGGTCTTTATATTTAGTAAGATTTACCCATACACACTATATTGTATTAAAACAAACTTGGAGTTAAACAATTTAGCGTATAAGATAAACTATGTAACAAACCGATCTACAAACGATTGACGACAAATAAATTAAAAAAAAAAAGAAGTGGGTCGACTATGTTCTCATCTCCAGGGACCCTGTTGATGGTATAATCATACGATTTCAGCCTTAACACTCACGTGATGTGACTGTTTTTCCAAACCGATGTGAACTATTGAATGTATATTCATAAGCCTCCGCACCGGAACGAATCACGAACGACATAGATTAGATAAGAAGAAGAAGAAGATAAAAGTTTAGATGAAAAACATTTTATAACATTTTTTACACTACCGGAATGATCAATGTGGGAATCTATCGATCCGAGTGTCTGAGGAAGAGGTTACTCGAAATGTTTGTGACTGGGAACCGCCGTCAAGCCACTAGGTGTGAACGAACAATGCTCTTAACTACTGTATCTCAAGAACCCACTGACGGTTGGGATCTTGGGGAAAGTTCTTGTGATGATCAAGGGTTAACCAAAATAGTGGCCAGTTTGATTCGTTCAGGCATATCTCAAGATTTTGATGATCGAAAATTAATCATCAATAGAACATGCCGATCGATTCCATCCGTCTAGTTCATCAGGCGCTTAAGATACAGAAGTTCTCTAGCTCCACCTGAATACCTATGTAAACTGGCTACCTTCTATTTATATAACTTTTTCTCAGAGTGCTACCCGGTCGGTTCGATTCACAAGCACCAATTATTTTCCATTATTCCCGGGAAAAAGATGAAATCATTAAACGGTTCCATCGGGCGAATGTGTTTTCATGCAATAACCCCAAATCACGAGCTGCTCTCTACATTCATTGTCGAACCACAACAACAACCAAAAAAAATCAATAAGCTCAACCGACAAAACCTTTTTAATTGAATCGTCAAATTTTCACACGTCCATAGGGCGCAAATTCGAACGCTGGTTCCGTCCGAAAAAAGAAGAATGACATCACGAATCTCTTCTTCGGCAGAAATGAAAAGCACATTAACCATCGGAGTGCGCGCAGAAGTTGGCGCGTAATTGTCTACCCCGTGACATTGTTCGACGTTCGATGTTTTGGGTTTTAAGTTTCGGGGGCACCGACGGACCCCGTTTTCGCCGCGAGAGGGAGGATAAAATTAATTTAAGATCCTTTTATGGAACTGGTTCAATTACGCATGTGCTTCGTTTAGCGGTACGATGTGTAAGCACCGCGGTTGAAAGTGACCGACCGGTCGTCGGCGGAAACTTTCCAAAAATCTGGTCCCGGTTCCATTTTTGGGAACATGGAGCGTCGAACGCGTTGGTGCTAATTCGTGATCGGAAAACTGTCCGTTTGATTAGCGGTGGATTTTTGAAGAAAGCACCAGACTTGATGACGATTCGCTTTGGCCGTGGGAAATTCGGGATTGGAATGGCGCATGTGGCGGTTTTCAACGACGGCAAAGGAAGAGATTCAAATCGATCAGAACCCTTCCAGCATCATGTCACTGGACAATCATTTCCATAACCGCATACCATTAATCAATGTTTCGGCAGCGTTAAACATGTACTTACGCGCATAAATAAATACATTTTTCATCGGGGACAGGCCCGGCCGGTGTGATGGGAAAGTTGCACCCGCAGGAGAAATGTTTCGGGTCCAAAATTTACGCAGAACTCTGCCCCGGAATCACTGATCGCGCTGTCACCCGTGCCCATCAACGTTTCGTCACATTTTGCGCCGAGAATGGAAGCAGAACATGGACACTCCCCGATGATTACGGGCTGATCGATGGTTGGATGGTTGGGAAGAGTACAGCGAGGTGCCGTCGAACGCGGATGGGGATTCATCCGAGGGTTCCCCGTTCCTTGATTTGGTTGGAGGTTATGAAGATGACCAGTTCTGATCGGTGTTCACACTATGCAAGATCTGGAATCTAAGAATCTAGGGCGGCGAATGCATCCAAGAGCCACGAGAGAAACTCTAAGGTAGTAGCATCGATGAACAATGGCGAAGATGAAACTTCAAAGGCAGTGTTGGAAAATCTGTGGATAACAATTCGCAAAATACTCTTGGGCAAAATTTGAGGAGTTTCTATGAAATAAATCAAATTTCATCAAAACCATTGATTATGTGACAGATCCTAAATCATAAACAGTGCTATGCAGTTTTCAAAAGGGGGTAAGGATGTCAACATTTCCACACCCACACAACTGGCATCTCTGCCTTCGAAACCATCCTGAGAAAGCTCGGTGCACCCCGGCGAGGAACCAATGAGTAGGACATTATCAGCGGTAAAAAAATCAGTGGCACCGGAAAAATTATCGGTTCGCGACCTCGGCATTCGATCGGAGACCGGTGCCGTCGGTGGTGCGCGCCGCTGTGGGACCGGACCTGGGAAGAGATTGAATGAATTAAGTTTAATAACAATGTAGAAGGGTAATTGCTGTTCACCGAGCATCATTATGTGCAGTTTTTGAGAGTGGTACTTTTCTTTTTGGAAAACCTACGCACATGAGCTCGGGCAAACGTTGTTGTTGGCTGCTGTATCTGGAGAAAATAAATTATCAGATTTTTGCATACATTGATTGGATATTCATGCAGGTTGAACGGAGAAGAACGCGTAACAGGAGGCAGTAAAAGTAGTCGTTGTCGTTGATTTTTTTTCCTGGCTAAGTACCTTACAATACCCTCCGGAACCGAGAAGGACCCATAAATGGAGAAAACAGACAGAAATGTTGTTTTCTTCTTTGCTACTAATTTCGGTTCTGGCGTCGACGTCGTCGCTCTCTAGAACCGGGTTCCGAGGACGAAAATCCGGTTATTGATTAAAATTTACAGTTTGCCCTACTAACACTCAAAGGCGCGCTGTCCCCGGTGAAAATTGATTTGACCCGGACCGGTTCTCGCGGCAACATGATGATATAATTAGTGATTGAAGGACATCGATCTTGCTTCGTTCTACCACGCTCCATGTGCTGAGAATTTTCATGAATAATTTCAAGCTTCGACCATTTGTTTACCGTTGATTGAAAAGTAAACTGTTAATGGCATTCGAAACAGCTGCTATCAACGGAGAAAAATGCCTCATAATTTCTCCACAATCCGATCAAGTTTAGCACCTTTTGACTTACACGTGCTTGCATTTTTCTTTTTTCTGTTTTCGCTCACAACATCATAGTCATAAAAAGACCAAAAAATCAACTTTCTTATCATGTCCTGTCCACCACGCAACGTTCGTCAACCGGTGCTCAACATCATTGTTGCAAAACGCTTGACCGGGACGATTATGTCCAGGGCGGAACCGGTGCAAGGAGGGCTCCTCCGTTCGCCGGCTCTCGCTGATTATTTTCACCGTAGTCCTTTTCTTGCATTCGCAGCCGCATTCTCTCGTTGCTCTTTTTTTTCGGGATTCGTAGGTTAATTGAACTCCCGATAAATGAGCCTTCCTGCCGATCGATTCCAGTTTATTAGGATCTGGTTTTATGTTTCCAGATCGATTGGTAAGGTGTAACGGATTTGGTTGCAACAATGCGTGCGGCTGCTGTTCGTCAGGGAAAATTGGATGACGGTTCAACTTGGTACTGTCACGACCATGAGGTACACTGAAAATATTTGCTTGCGCTCGTTTTATCATCATAATTTTCATACACTAAGAAAAACGATAATCTAGTTTTATTTAACCGGAATTTTACGCTGGATTGGGCACAATCATCATTTTAGTTTGATTTGACTACCTATGGAGCATTTCCAGCCAGAATAGCAAACCGTATGGACCGTACCCTCTCCGATTTTAATTAAGTTTTGTTCATATGTTGGTTTCTACCCAACATTACGTTTTCCATATCAAAATTTTTGTTCTTAAATATTTATAAATTTTTAGAAAATGTTGAAAATGATAAAAAAAAAATATTAGAATATACCGAAAATAGATTTAATGCATTGTTTTTAATTAAAAAGCATACAAAAAAAATGCGTAATCCCTGCCGTTCTTAAGTTATTGTGAATTTTAATATCATTAATTTATATTTTTGTAATTTGTTTGGCACTTTTTGATTGTAAGTCGTGATGTCCACAAAAAAAAAAAATCATAATAGATTATTAAAAAACAGGCTATTTTTTCAGACACGATGGCAGTCAGTCTTACCCGTTTGTGTTTGGACGCGATGCATAAGAATCAAGTTGATGCTCTTGGATATGTGTGTGTTTCGGATAGTTTTGTGTAGGGAGAAAAGAAGCAGTTGTTCATACAATGTTGTTTTTTTCTATTTTCATTAAATTTATAACATTTCATTTGATCATTTCAATACATTAAATAATTTGGGTTCATCATTTGAATTAGAATTCGAAATGAATAATTGCAATTTGGTTATTTGAAACTGGAATGTAAAAATGAAATTTTTGAGTTCCGGGAATTGGGGTTTGCTTTGTTAAAAATCGGATCGAATTCGTTTTCGGCCTCTTCGTATTAGTTCGTGGAAACATAGCAAAATGTCATTTTTGTTTGCCCAGTCAAAAAATTGTCTAGCATTTGTTATAGAATGATCGTGTTGCTTAGCTAAATTAACATTAGTATCCTTTCTCTTAAGAGTGCCTCCGATTGCATTTTTTAAGGACTCTTGCCGAGCGAAGTTGCAAAAAAAATGCCATTCAAATTTCAATATTATGTCTATCTCTAAATACACAGAGGCTAGCATTTTTTTTTTTATTTTTATATTGCAACGCTGCTCCGTCTGACATTGAAATAATCTTTTTAATTGTAATTTGTGATTTTAAATATTCCAATAATTTGAGATAAACAACTGAACTGCTACCGTGTAATGCTTGAAACATCAGAAATGATCACAAAACTTTTGTGTTTTAATATACCGTTTTCATTGTAATATGGTACAAATGCATGTACAAGCATAATTCCAATTATAACTTTGCACTTCATCTTGAAGAACAATTTCAATTTTACTTTTTTGTTTTTAAAAATTTACTTTGCTTATTTTTTATGCAGTCATGATATATTATTTTATGAATCTTTTTCATAAAAAAAGGAAGCAAACTCTTCTGATGGTAAAGTCTTTAATTCAATATTACACCTATCAGTCGTAATCCACTGTTCAAATGACACTTCTTTAATTTCATTCTCTTCCATTTTTTCTAAAATTGCTGTTTCTGATGCTGACGTATAGCTTAGCTTAGGCGACTGACTGCTCGTATCAATGGTTACTACTCCGTGATTGATCAGAATCAGTGAAATTGCACAGTGAATCAACTGAATGGGGCAGGGAGTAACCGACCATTCTCACTGTAAACGTTTCATTGACTCAATTTCTTTAATAATCAATAACGGCGCCGGCCACGTCCTTGCAATCAGTTGGGAATAGGGAAGGAAAGTTATGGTGACCTTTGCTAATTAGGGACTGTGTTTACCTCTGCATCCCCACAAAGGTCACAGGAAGAAGTGTTTTCTATGTTAGTAGGGTAGGGCTCGATGGATCAGGATTCACCTTGATAAGTGATGTGATCATATAATATAGTTCATTTCATTCACGGGACACAAAGGATAACAATTACCTGGTTCGCTCCGCGTTTTCTGAGAGCACTTACCAACTCTCAATTGTATGAAAATCCTTTGCGAGTTTCAACTGGTTAGCGTTCTGCTTTTTCCGCGGTACCTAAATGATGCCTATCCAAAACGACCAAGCTTGTCCCATATGGCATTCGGTACTAGATTCTTTATTTTAATGTTTATTAACTGTATAATATTGAAAGAATATTTGAGGGTGTGTTCGTGTGAGTTACGTTATTAGGGACGAATAATTCAGCTTGGGACCGAACTTTTTGAGTCAAGAACTATATCCATTTTCTTCTTGACCATCCACCTCCTGGTAGAACATTCCTTTACCAGATGCTCCTTTAAATTCGCTGAAGAGTTTTTAAGATTGAAGAAAAATTGACGTTCCAAGTAATTGTTAACAATTGGTTTCCAAGCCCTAATCATTACTTATTCGAGATATGATTGATTTATATCACAACACTTTAGATGGCCTTAACGTGTTAATGTATGTTTTTCATTATATATAATGAGCTGCTTCTGATTTGCTTGTGGGATTGTTGAAATACCATGCAACATAAATTAGTGTTGTGCAATATCCGCTAAATAGAACGATTTGACGGTGTTGTATCCACAATCAATAGGAAACCAGCGATTCCAAATTGGCTCCCTGATGGCAACACCATTGGTCCCACCAACACATTCCTTGCACCTTGCAACACATTCTTGTGCCCTCGGCACTACAATCCCTGTGTCCGTTCTGATTCACGGTGCTACCCTGACAGACCACTAGAGGGGTTCTTCCTGTAGAGTTAAGTCCTTAAGGGAGATTGATTCAGCTTGGGACCGATGTCCTGGTACTTCGTGAGTCAAAAACTATATCTCTTTACTCCTGGCCTATCCAGCTCCTGGTTGTATGATTGCCAAATGATTTTTTTCGGCTTTGCTGGAACGTTGTTCTACGTTTGAGTTTTGCAAAAGAGATGACAATATAACCAACAATCAATATGTAACCAGCGATTTGAAATTGTTTCACTGTTGTAGAACCCCTTGGTCCGAAGTACACCTTGCAATAATTCTTGCGCTTTTCGGTACCTTTCGGTACTAGTACCTTTGTTATCGTTTTGATTCGCTATGCTATTCTGACACAATACTTGAGGTTGTGCTGGTGAGAGTTAAGTTAACTATCAGGGACGAATCATCAAGCATGGGACCGGTGTGCTAGTACTTCCTGAGCCAAGAAATATTTTCACTTTCTTCATGCCCATCCACCCGCTGGTAGAACCATGGGATGGATGGTCAGGAAGAACATATATAAAGTATTTGGCTAAGAAAATATCAAAGCATCGGTCCCAAGCCAAACGAATCACGCCTGAAAAACTGAACTCCAAAGAATGGCCCCTCATATAGTCTGCCAAAATAACACATCAAAACGAAACAAAAGCAAAGATTCCAGTACCGCAAAGCGAGAGAATGGGTAACTCTATGGCCTATTTGGGATCAATCGAGTTATAGAGTAAATCTTTAATCGAAAGTTTCCTATTCATTATAGGTAGAATGTAGCACAAACCAACGCAGGGAGCCGATAAAGAACAGCTGAACAGCAATAACCGTTAACAACCCTGCAGCGTCACATGACTTCAAAATGAGAGTAATTCCTATCAATTTCATCGAATGAGGAATCACTAAAAATTAAGTCTTGTTGGCTTTGATAACAAATTGCTCTGATTCATGTAGGTGTTGCCGATTTATCATTTATTATACAAGATTCATTCAAAATTAAAAACCACATGAGCATGGGCATGATTATTCCATATAGATAGTGCGATCACATAAAATGCGATTTACTTTTAAGCTGTTGAGCATAAGATTCACATTTTCACAAACACAAACGTATTGGATCCTGATTTACTAAGAAGTTTACAATGTTTTGGCCGTAAGGCTGCAAATGAGCAAAAGCTTAGTTCAACATCTTTATGTGTTTCATTAATATGCAAACATGTCTCTTTGAGTGACATCATCAGGAGACGTTTTTGTGTTTCCTGGCGTACACCAATCGTCACTACAGAGACATAATCTCTATGGCCCGGCATAACTCTGCTGATATCGTCATCTTCGTAGAATTGAACAACTTTACGTACTAAACCTGCATTCAAGGTGCAAGGTGTAATATTCATCGAATATCTTGGAAAAGGTAAAACCATAACAGGCGCATACTATGCAGCGTTATTGGATCGTTTGAAGGATGAAGTCCAGAAAAAAACGTCCGCATTTGCAGAGAAAAAGCGTTCTTTTTTATCACGACAATGCGCTTGCTCATTCATCCTCAGTTGCTCAAGCAAAATTGAGTGAAATTCGGTATCAATTGGTTCCTCATCCACCGTATTTGCTAGACTTGGCCCCCAGTGACTTTCATTTGCTCCCAAACCTGAAGAGTTTGCTCACCGGAAAGCGATTTTACTCAAATGATGAGCTCAAGGCAAACCGGTTTTCTGCGGCGAAGAAAGGTGGACAAGGTGGCTGTACAAAATCTGATGGCAGGGGTCAAGCGTAGGGCCCGGCAATTCGGATTTGGAAAAGCGGAAGCCTAACTGAATATTTTTCCTGAATTTTATACTGATTGAACTTGAAAAAAGAAATTTAATTTGATTGTTTAAATAAACGATTTCACCGATTTCCACGCGTTGTCCCTTGACCAAATTATGACCGTATCACCCTTTAATTGGTCTCCACGTACGAAACAAGCATCATCTGTTTTGAATGTTTTGCAAAAGCCATCAAACGCAATCCGTGCCTTGGTTGTAAGGAGTGTATCGAAAAGTAGTTATAAACTTCCAAATAATAAAATAGGCATGAAAACATGGTTAAAATTAACATACTATTTCAGTTTATTATAGCTTAACATGTTTACAAAAGATCCAAGCGGAAAAACTAGTCATCATGTTCATTTCTGTAGAATGCCCGTACCTTTGATTTGACACCTGCCATCAAATTCTGCACAGTGACCTTTGTGCACTTCCTGGATGCCGCTGCCCAATTTTTCTTAAAATCGGTCATGTTTTTGGGACACTGTACCATCCTTCTTAAATATACGCTTGACTATTGCCCAATAGCGTTCGATCGGTCGCAACTGGGGACAGTTTGGTGGGTTGATGTCTTTTTCTACGAACTTGATGTTATTCTCCGTCAGCCACTGTAGAGTGGATTTGGCGTAATGTGCCGATGCCAAATCTGGCCAGAAGAGAGGAGGGGACTGGTGCTTTCTATACAATGGTAGCAACCTGTTCTTCAAACATTCCTTTGATAAATCTCAGCATTTATAGTTCCTTTTGTATAGAAAATTGAAGAACGCAAGCCACATGTGCAAATAGCTTGCCAAATGAGCACCTTCTGACCGAATTTCTCCATCGCAACAGTCGTATCTGCGGTTGGCACACGTTCCCCAACAGATTTAGTATAAAACTGCGGCCCTGGTAGCGTTCTTGAATCTTCTTTAACGTATGTTTCGTCATCCATCAAAATGCACTGGTCGACATTGTCCAAAATGCAGCTGTACAGCTTTCCAGCCCTGGTTTTGGCACGAGACTTTTGTTCCGGAGTTTGTTTGGGCACTTTCTGCTTTTTGTACGTCTTCAAGTCATTCCTGCGCTTGATTCGTTGAATCATTCCGATGCTGGTCCTGAACTTCTTGGCTAGATCGCGAGTAGAGGCAGATTTGTTCCGTTGAATATAATCCACAACTTTTTGGTCCAAATCGGGGTTGCTGGAGCCGGGTTTCCGGCCACTTCTTGGTAAATCCTTGAGGGAGCACTCCTTACCAAACTTTTCGATGATGCGTTTTACACTTGCCGGGTGAGCATTTACTCTTTTCGCAATCTGGTTGTAAGTAACACCCTTTTCGGTGCACCAAGTGTGCAGAATTTTCTTTTAGTCTCAAATTCAATTCGCGACATTTTGAATACAACTTTATCAACGGAAATGAATGAACCGAATAATCATTTTTGACATGTAAACAAAGCAAATGGCGCTTACACGCTAAAAATATATACAGTAGTTTATGCGTAATAACGCATCGAATGTTTATAACTACTTTTCGATACACTCCTTAGTACTTGCCTCTTTGACTGCAGGGTGGTGCGTTTTACAATCTTTCCACTAATCGCATGTTATCCAGCCTAGGGTACTCTTCCATGAATTCGTGCAACTGTTCCCGGAGCGACGAATCCCGACCTAGACGTCACTCAGTTCCTTGCAGACGACGGGTATGCGATATCTCTTGAATCGTCCAACCGTTAGATGGCATCTGCTTTCTTTGGTAAGGAATCGAAATTTCGGTCGTTCGAACCCCTAACTCGACTCGTCACATGACCAGAATTGAAAGATCAGTGCTTCCAAGTCTTCTTAATAAAGGGTGATACGGTCAAAATTTGGTCAAGGGAAAACGCGTGTAAATCGGTGAAATCGTTTATTTAAAAAATCAAATTAAATTTCTTTTTCAAGTTCAATTAGTATAAAATTCAGGAAAAATATTCAGTTAGGCTTCCGCTTTTCCAAATCCGAATTGCCGGGCCTTACGTTTGACCCCTGCCATCAGATTTTGTACAGCCACCTTGTCCACCTTCTTCGCCGCAGAAAGCCAGTTTGCCTTGAAGTGCTGCTCGTCCTTAGCAGTTTTTTTTTGTCTTCTTTAGGTTCCGCTTGACAATAGCCCAGTATTTCTCAATTGGGCGGAGCTCTGGCGTGTTGGGAGGGTTCTTGTCCTTGGGAACCACCTGCACGTTGTTGGCGGCGTACCACTCCATGGCCTTTTTTACCGTAATGGCAAGATGCCAAATCCGGCTAAAACAGTACGGAACAACCGTGTTTCTTCAGGAAAGGCAGCAGACGTTTATTCAAACACTCTTTCACGTAAATTTCTTGGTTGACAGTCCCGGAAGCTATGAAAATGCTGCTTTTCAAGCCACAGGTACAGATGGCTTGCCAAACCAGATATTTCTTTGCGAACTTTGACAGTTTCGTGTGCTTGAAAATATCTGCTACCTTTCCCTTCCTTTTGCCGTATAAAACTCCTGTCCCGGAAGCTGCTTGTAGTCGGCTTTGACGTAGGTTTCGTCGTCCATTACCACGCAGTCAAACTTCGTCAGCATCGTCGTGTACAGCCTCCGGGATCGCGCTTTGGCCGTCGTATTTTGTTTATCATCGCGATTTGGAGTCACTACCTTCTTGTAAGTCGACAGTCCGGCTCGTTTTTTGGCTCGATGCACGGTTGTAGACGATACACCCAGCTTATTTGCGGCATCTCGGAGAGATAGGTTAGGGTTTCGCTTGAAACTATCGGCAACTCTCCTTGTCGTCTCAGCGGCTTCCGGTTTTCGATTTCCCCCCGATCCAGACTTCCTGGCTGTCGACAAACGTTCCCCAAACACTTTAATTACATTAGTAACGGTTGATTTGGCAACTTTTAGCGATTTTGCCAACTTTGCGTGCGAGTAGCTCGGATTTTCGCGATGCGCGAGCAAAATTTTGATACGCTGCTCTTCTTGCTTGGACGGCATTTTGACAACTGAAGAGTGAATTCCAAAATCAAAATAGGAGCAACCTTCTACACACACACACCTTCAAAATGAGGGGTGTTCAGGTTTTTTAAATGCAAAATTGAAAGAAATACGTCAAGTTGATATTGACCAAATTTTGACCGTATCGCCCTTTATAGTTACATTCAACTGATCTGTAGTGTGCATATAGTCATCAGAATCTGATATGAGACATTTTATTCAACGGTCGTGTCTGCAAGTTTCTTGCCGAATAGCTCCCGAAGTACAATTGAAATCCGCCGGCTGGTTTGATGAAAGTGTATGTCGGATGCTGAAAATGAATTCACTATTGTGTTACCAAGCGTGACAATATATCAGGTTAAACATCACACCACATTATCATTACAAAGCACGAATCGAATTCAGATTGACCATGCACGGTGTCAATCCGTTGGTGGTCAACCATCACTCAGCTGTTACTCACCTCGTAGGATGTGACCCGTGTTTTTGCAGAAAATTATGCTTTTATTGTGAAAACCCTTGTTGACCTCAATTTCCGGTTGCTTTTTCCCCGCCGAAATCAGCTTACAATTAATATTAATGTCCTTCCCGGCAATAATTCTGCCCTGAAAACCGAGCCGAGGAAGTGCACCCTCTGATGAATTATTCACCAAATCATAAAAACAAACGTGCCTGCCATACACATGTCAAATATCAGCAAATCAAGCGAATCCGCTTGCTACAATTTCAACATGAATGTTCAGCTTTTGACGTTTCTAAAAGAAGATTTTAGAGCCCAAAATACCATCAAGGATGCAGGAAAAGCGAAATGAGTTGCCTCTGTTCCGTCATATTTTTATGTAATTGATTGACAGAATGAACGGGAAAAACTTGAAGAGATCATTAAGTGTCTCGAATGCCAATCCAACCAAACGTTTTGTGAAAGTAATTAATTATTTTTCGCAACTGATTAAAAATCGCAATCGAGAGACACAAAAAAAAGCACCACCTAAATAATGTACTCACTAGAGATGCACTTGTCTGCCATGGTAAGCGCCCATGGGATGCGTTTTGGACATGTGCCTCGGCCGACATTATCGGTGACAATTTATCAGAACTCATCAAAATCACGTTCGTACTACTCGCTGGCTGGTTGTGATGCGTTTATGCCTTTCGAATAAAAATGAGAAGAAGAATAAGAAGAACAACCCCGTCGAAAGTCCTCTCGTTGCATGAGCGATAACTGTATTTCGGAGGACCAATCGAACGCACCGATGTCGATGAATATTCATTGACAAGTGCAGAAGCCTTCCCCGCTTTGGCCCGCAGGACAGGTTCTTCCTTTGGAACACATGCTACGACACGGGCTTCAGCACCTTACATTGTTGTAAACTGAACGTCAAAATAATTAAAAATTACACACCAGGCAGGGCCTCTAGGAAAGTTCGCTGTTCTCAGAAACGACACCCGTGCCAATATTGATTTGCTCGGGAAAGTCATGCGGTCGTTTTTTTTTCGTCTTCATTTCAGGAAGAAATTGATTGAATGAATTTTCGTGGCCAACCAGTTTTCTGACCGAGTCGCTTCTTGCTTATCTCGGACCTAATTTCGCAAAATAAACACACCATCCATTGCGCCGCCGCCGACCCGTTCCGTCCCGGGAGTGATCCATCGCAACACAGGAGCCGGTTGGTCGGAGGAAAACATTCCGAACATTCGTACACCATTGACGGACCGAGTAGATTATTCCAAGATCCTTAATGTGGTTCAGTCTCGTGAATGATTTATGTCCGCTTTCTTTTCGCAATTCCAGATCTCGGCGTTCCTTGGTTTTTTGAATAAAAAGCGTCTCTCAACCGGTGCAATATATTATTCAAAAATTCGGCTTTTTAACTGGTTGGTTTGCACGAGGCAAGAAAACGAAAAAAAATCAGAATGAAGTATAGTAAATAAACGGGAAATTAATTAAATTCGCATTAAACTGGAACTTTGGTCAGTCAATTGACCGGTTGTAATGCGGTGTATGATTTATGTTAAAAGCATTGTGGTGAAGTCATTTGGTAGCATTTCGTTCAATTGTAAATTGGGAGTATGTGTTTCGAGAACGGTGATATTTCACTGGAAAAACAACAACAGAAATGCGCTGTGGAATCTGAACAACATTGAAATTTACCGGTGCTGAAACGGAAGCACTATAAAATATGCCTTAATTTGAGCTACCGGCAATATAACTGTTATAAGGGTGATTTTAAGCTTCCATGAATTTTGCAAAACTATAAAACTATTGGCGAATACTCAATTTAAAGGTGAGATGGACGCACACATTTGAAATCTAAGATGGTAGGATTTAGGAATATTTTCTCATAACATTACATGCATTCAAAATATGGACAAAAGTTTTCGATTTTTCATGGGTTTACCTTCACCTGCACTGACAAAACTACCCATGCAGCATCAATCATAGTAACCCATGAGTCAGCAGACAAAATTTGACAGCTCTATCAGTCGAGCTCTAACCGTGATGGCAAATATAGTGAAGCAACTCCGTTCAGAAGTGTGCGCGTTCAAAGAACGGCACCCCGCCGCATAGAAAATGGACATCGTGTGGCACTTTTTGGACGCCGGATACGCCCGTTCCGGCATCTTCAATATCTTGGCACTGTTAAACAACAATCAGAGCATCGAAAGAAAGCTCGGTTCCGCACGGCCGACGATCCTGAGCGACAAGTAGCAGCAAAGGATGCTGAAGAGGAAGACCGAGGGAAAAGTGGCTATATCGCTGCGTGCGCTTGACCGGCAGGTCGGTTCAACCGGCCAAACAGTGAAAAAGTACTCTGGTTTCAGAGCTATAGGCAATGAAGCAGCGGCAGCGGCTGAATAAGATGGTCAACTCGATTTTCGGCGAATCGTGACGTGGTGGTGATGATGGACGACGAGACCTATCTCACCCTGGATGGCAACGACTGGCAGGGCACTTCGTATTTTACTTCCTCCACGAAGGAAGTGAGCTCTGAGGCAGGCATGGTTAAAACACCAAACCGTTCTGCACGGGAGGCTCCTTGGCATGCAAACACAGCGCAGCGTGTATCAGTATCACCACTCCGCGCCGGTGCTCAACATAGTACACGCAGGGCGAAAATCAAACCACCGACACCAGTGCCCGTGCATTTTTCTTGACCCCGGTGGTTTGTACTTCGGCAAACGGGGAAGCCGAGTGTTTCAACTTCGGCAAACGGGGAAGCCGAGTGCTTTCAACTTCGTCAAACACCGTAGCCAAGGGATTCAATTTACGGATACACTTCGACAGCTCCTCTGCTGCATGGACCTTCTTGTCGTGGGGGATTTTTGCTTGTTTTGATATTTTCTCCGTTTCATTTAATTTCTAATCAACTGTTATTTGCAACTTGACCACTAATGCGGAAGCGGTTGAAAATCGCCGTCCAAAACGGAAGATTCCTACAGTATCCGTTCCGATAGCAGAGAGTTGTTGGTGGAGTACAGTGTAAAGATGGTTACGGTAGGTGGCCTTGCTTTTAACATGCTCGATCAGCCTGGTCTAGCGGATCTTCTAGGGACTCTGACAAATACCTAAAAACTACCCAGTATTAGACAGGACCATTCCAGACGATGTAGAGAAAGCTGCATTGGCATTGAAAACAGAGATTAAAAATGAACTGAAGGATAGAATGATATACATTAAAGTGGACTCCGCTACTCGAAGGAATGTGATTGCTATTTGCGAACAGTACCTAATGGACTCCAAGTTTGTATCGCAAACATTGGCAGCATATGATTACAATGCTTCTCAAACTACCAAAGCCTTAAAAGACGAAATACTATGAGTAAAAACTTTTGAAATAGACCCATCCAACAATCCATCACCACCAACAATGAAACAAACTAACTCAAAGCTTGCAGAATTTTACATGATGCTCAGTAAGGATTTGATTTCATAGATTACGACCTGGATGTTGAAGAAATGGACGAGTCAATTGAGTACGATGGGAACGTTGAGGAGGCAGCTGCTCTAAACTTCATAACCAGTGATATTTTGGGTGTGCAGCAATACGCTGCAGCTTTGTGTGTATGATACCATCAAACTCAAACCATCTTCCCTGGCTTTATACAACTACTGGTCAAATCAATGTCTTGTATATGGTAAACTGTGTATGTTGTGTACGATCGTAGCGGCAAAGAAGGCCCGTTTTGTTTATTTATTTATTTCATCAACTATACCTAGTTTAAATTTAAAATGTTCTGATTTCGGGTTGACATTATGTGTTGTTTTACCGAGGAATTGCAAAGTTAACAGTTTCACAGTGAAGATTTTAAAAGACCATCGTTCAGTTAAAAGCCTGGCGTAATTTTTTTTGGCTATATTTGGTTGAGAACATCTTTGGAGTTCGTAGTTGTCGACTAGGTATGAAAAAATTAAATTTTGGAACATTTTAGTTGAATTTACAATTAACAAGTTTCAGTTGAATTTTCAAATGAGACCATTGCAGTCGTTGAAAGTCATGAGGTTGCATTTTTTTAATTCAATTCTAATAGTATTTTATTGCACCATATGTCAAAAATGTAAACTTCGTTGTGGTATACATTAATGTCTTCATCATTTCTTATTCCCAGAAAATGTTCCATGACGTCGGCATAAATTAATACTTTTAATTTATTAAGAATGAAGCAAATGATGTTGAAGTACAATATACAAGGTAGATGTCCTAAATAAGAGCTTTGAGGGACACCCGAAGTGACTTGAACTGGGTTTGAATATTTTCCATTAATTTTGATTATTTGTTGTTACCCAGTTAAATAAGATTCATGCTATTTCAAGAGCCTTGGCTCAATTCCAATTTCTAGCAACTTGTTGAGTAGCATTGGTATGTCAATGCTGTCAAAAGCTTTTCTTAAGTCCATTTAAAGAGCTTTTACGTGGTGTCTTTTATTAATTGCATTTAGTAAAAAGTCTACAAATTGCAGTCCATCAGGACCTGAACCTTTAGAGGCATCGTAATCTTCCAGAGCCTGTCAAATATTCTGCGCATGGAGTTGATTCACGCCAATAACTCTTCAAAACTCTAGATTTCAGAGAATGTAGTACATACTTCTTGGAAGAATGTTGCAAAAACATTGCAATTATTTACCGAGTAAGTTTTATCAAGACACGTAACCGTAAGAAAGTTTATTAATTGCATTTAGTAAAAAGTCTACAAATTGCAGTCCATCAGGACCTGAACCTTTAGAGGCATCGTAATCTTCCAGAGCCTGTCAAATATTCTGCGCATGGAGTTGATTCACGCCAATAACTCTTCAAAACTCTAGATTTCAGAGAATGTAGTACATACTTCTTGGAAGAATGTTGCAAAAACATTGCAATTATTTACCGAGTAAGTTTTATCAAGACACGTAACCGTAAGAAAGTTTTATGATTTTTACTTTGTATTTACGTAGTTGAAGAAGCGCCTTGGACAAGACATTATTTCTAGTTCAGTTTTTGAATTATATTCATCCAGTGCATTTAAATTTTATGAGTTTTTGCTTGCAGTTTGTCAGGTTTTTATGTGTCTATCGTACAAATTTGGATATTTAGTATTTCTTTGGCGTCTTCTTCTTTTTTGAGGAGTTTCCTGTGCAATTATTTATGTTATAGAATTTATTGACAGCGATATCGACATTTTCTTCGTTCTTCAATATTGAATGCCAGTCCACAAAATTGAATTCGAATTTAATGTTGTTATAATCTGCATTAATTATTAAAAACATCCTCATATATTTTAATGGAAAGTGTATATTGTATGAAAAGTGAATATTCTATTACTGTGTGGAATGCTTCATTTTCCCATAATTGAGTCAATGATTCAGTTACTCAGAAATCTTCGTAAATATTCGTTAATAAAACACTAGATAACAGTTCTGCTGGTTTTTAATGTGATAAATCTGGTTAAGCTCAAGATTAGTTGTTTTATCAAAAAATAAGTTGCAATGTTTCATTATCGCCAAAGACTGGGAGTATTATACTTTCATTTTCTGAGTTCATAATAAAGTCAGCATGGCGTTGATCGAAGCCACCGTAAATGTGAACCTTAACTTGCGATAAAATTTGTTCTGCACAATGAAGGAAATCTTCATATGTGTTTTTATGAAGATGATCTGGTGAAAAATACAAAAAGTGCACTCTGCATTGTAACTAGAAAATGAGGAGAGAGATTATTAATTTCCATTTAATACCAACTACCTGTATTCCTTATAGTATCTTGGCAGATACGCGTATTTCATCTAGATTATACAGACATCTTCAGTGTAGTGCACTAAGTATATAAATAATACATTGTAGACGAAATACTCGTATCTGTCAAGATAAGCAATAAAGAAAGTACTAATCTTTCTTCTCATTTGCAAATTACAGATATTCCAGTAAAATGCTCAAACTCACCAGAACTCTGTATAGAAGTAAACTAATAATCCATTAACGGGAATAAATAGATTTTCTGCAAAATGAAATGTGATAGATTTCAAATATACAATAAGACTAAACACGATTTCCAAACAAAATGGCCATGTTTGGAGCACTCCGAATCTTTCGAAACTTTGTGATAATTGCTCTCGCATTCAAACTAACCGTATTGTTTGCTAAGCAACAATACTACAATACGTTTAAGATTCAAACGTTTCAAAACACACAATTATCTTTAATGTGGCGCTTAAAGATCTTAATTTGGTCACTTAATAATTGAGTTACTTCGTGCTGAAAAACATTTTTTCACACAAATGAAATAGTTATGTTAATTTTCACCGAAGCATTTCTTGTTAGTAAGAACATTCTCAAATAATAAACCGTACGCATAGATTGGATACCTTTTTGGTAGCCTGTAGGGTGTATTTTGAAACATTTTTGTTTCGCATTGCCAGTGTATTGCACTTCACAATTAGCGTATTGCTATAACTATTGCTATTGTTTGCTTTTAACTTTAGTGTTTATGATGCACTTCAACGTTGTTAAGATGCAAATAGCCGGGATCATTGTTATCAGATATCATAATATAGAATAATATGCATGTCCCCTCATCACATGGCATGCGCATATTCAGTCTTAAGACACAATGCATATTATTCACCACAACATTCTTAAGGGTCACCTACAATTGATACGTTGTGGATGCGTTGACGTAAATTTGTCAGAAAAGCTATGGGAAAACTGTCAAATTCACGCAAACGCATTAATAAACCCGAGAAAATATCAAAACAAGCAAAAATCCCCCACGACAAGAAGGTCCATGCAGCAGAGGAGCTGTCGAAGTGTATCCGTAAATTGAATCCCTTGGCTACGGTGTTTGACGAAGTTGAAAGCACTCGGCTTCCCCGTTTGCCGAAGTTGAAACACTCGGCTTCCCCGTTTGCCGAAGTACAAACCACCGGGGTCAAGAAAAATGCACGGGCACTGGTGTCGGTGGTTTGATTTTCGCCCTGCGTGTACTATGTTGAGCACCGGCGCGGAGTGGTGATACTAATACACGCTGCTGCGGTGTTCAAATACCGCACGCTGTGTTGTGCGTGGTTTGGACAACCCTGCTCTGAGGTGAAGTTCATTTCACACACCAAGTTCCCCAAGAAGGTGCTGCTGTGGCTGACAATCAGTGAGAAGGGGATGTCAAAGCCGCTCTACTTTCGCTCTGAACTAGCTGTGAACGGGGAAATTTGCCTGCCGGAAGTTGCGTCGTTCATCAAGAAATACCAAAACGAAAACGAAGAAAGAACTCAAAAACATGCCTACACGTATGTTTTCGTCGGTCATGGCAAATGTTCCGGTTAACTGCCTGAAGGTCACTTGCAAGGGCGTTGATTTTTTTTGCAAGTTAGCTTAAATAATCACCTCTCATGGAAAATTAATCAAAAACAATTATTGCAAGTTTCACGAATTCCTAGACATTTGTGATGATTGTGCTTGCAGTGTATTTTTTTCGCACTCAGCTTTTCACAAAAATTTGCATTGACAGTTATGTTTGCATTTAGCGTGCATATGTATTTACATGACGTATTTATGATTATTGTTTGTTTACATGTGATACCAAACAAATCAACACAAAATGGCTTCAAAAAAGTTTTTTTTAACCGAATTCCGAACCTGCGAATAAAAAACGCCGTCAGAAATATCCGGCATCGGAGTCGGGTACCAGTACGTACATGGAAGAGGAATTTTTGATGGACACGGAAAGGGATCCGGAAGATGACGTATGATGACGATTTGAATCCACTTCCGCTGGACATCAATTACGATGCTGATCTAACCACGGATGATGACACAGAAGAACCAACAACTGCTTCCTCCGGCGGGTTTTCTCAACAAAAACTACTGATTGGCAACTATAGCTGCTGGCTGTCAGTGTCTGTTCGGCATTTCACAGGTCATTCTTCCGGAAAAGAAGTGGGAAAATGGGGAGTAGCAGGCGACAACGCAGAGAAATTTATACACCAGTGTTGGCTGTTTGAAATTCTTAAAGCACGCACCCAAAATAACCATTAGCCAACCACGTAGTCTGGTATGTATTGCCTCGATTTCGAAATTGCCAGATCTGATCATAGCTGTCGTTTCAACATGTCCAACTCATTCCCTCCCACGTAATACCGCATCTATTGTATCGTTACAGCTTAACACAATGCAACATCTACGCCAGACCAACAGCAACAATATCGCATCGCCAATCTGCTGTTGATAGCCAACATTAAGATTCCTACTTCCCTATTCCTACTCAAATCATCGTAATCCCTAACCTCGACCAAGCCACGAGTTTTTCGACTTTCCAAAACTAACCTAGTAAGTAAGTTATTGTCGTTGTTATAATGAAAAGAAAACTCGGCTCCGTTATGCCTATGGCACTTGAGCCTCATAAATAAATAAATAAGTAAGTTTAAAAAGGAAGCATGTTCCTTATTGTATTTTTATTCCGCTACACATCCTTGAATTCTATTCTATTTGTTATCGTCCGTCTCCGTCTGCGTTTAAGGGCATTTCCGTCACCTTCGCTTTTTCCGGACTCTTCATACTCCTGAGAAGAAATCCACATCTGCTGGAATGTTCCGATGCTTGCCATAATAGATCCGCCTATCCAAGCTCCGAACCGTCGTTCTACAGAACCGTTGGCCGCAATCATTTTCAATCGAGTGCTGGATGGTGCCCGGTGCTGCAGATCTCGATTCAAACGTTCCGGGAAGCCAGGCAGCATAGTATTTCCATCGATAACAATAACCGATCCATACAGGGGATAAGCGCACGTCAGCGTCGCACATTCCAACGCTGGTGGAAGCCAACTGACCTGCTCCCAGCATTGTATGGTCAAATAAGCTTTCAGCCAGTTTAAAACCCTCCGGACTGAAATACCGATGATACCCGCTGGGTATGCACTGCCGGAATCTGAGCAGCAATACGCTCGTCATATGGCGTTTCCAGGACTTGAACAATGGTCATTGGAAAGTCCTGTAGGAGACCTTTAAGCATGTACTGTTGCCAAGACGAAGTCCGTTTTTCTGGCAGTTGACCTGGTGTAAATCGAGCATTATCCCGCTCTTTAATTACGTGCTTGGCAGAGATTCCATAGACCGGAGTCGGATCGGTATTCTGACCCTCAAGGTATTGACGGCATTGCAGCGAAAGGTAATCAGCTCATAACGAGAATTTCACAACGGCTTGACTGAGAACATATCCTACCTACCAAAAATAAGTGAAGTAGAATTTTTTGGATTGATTTAGAATGTGCATATTCATTTTACATGAACTGGAACAGCGGAAGTGTGAGTAGTCCCGCTATCTACAACCAAAGCAGTGGCTCTGCCGTTAGCAAATGCCGTCAAAAAAGCATTCTTAACAAGGAAGAAAGCCGGTACGCTATAGTTTGTGTCCTGGCTCACTGCGTTCGTTGTGTATGGTTGGGCAGATGTTGTTAGTGTTTACCATTTTTGAATAAGGTGTTTTGGGCAATGAATATCATAACGGTCCTTGAATGAAGTTAGCATAGGCTGCTTCTGCGGTTTTTCAGTGATTAAATCTTAAATTTCATGGAAGTTTTCTTCTGATATTTTTTGAAGGTGAACTTCTAGAAAGTTTCTTCCTTAAGTTTTGGTAAGTTTCCTTATGATATTCTGAACAGACGCTATTGAATGTTTCTTAAATTCACACCTAAACTACGGAAAATTACCTTCCATGCATTCTGAGAAATTCCCCTTCTTTGGTAAGTTTTTTCTTGAACTGGGGTAAATTTCGGAATGTTCTCTCCAGAACTTTTAGGACGATTTCAAGGAACTTCTGGTTCATTCTAATTCTGATTCCAAGAAACTTCTGATTCATTTTCCCCAAACTTTTGGAAAAATTTTGCTTGAAACTCAGGCGGTACCCTAAATACTTCTGGAAAGTTTCTTCAAGTTCTTTCAGATTTTTTGGTTATTTCAGAAAATTTTGGGAGACTCCAATTAAATTTTTGGAAAGTTTCTTTAAATCTTTCACCTGAACTTCAGGAAAGCACTCTCTGGTACTTTTGGCAAGTATGATCTTGAGCTTCGGGGATGTTTGTTCCTGAATTTCTGAGATATATCTGTTTGGAGTACTTCTGATAAATTTCATCATTCTTAAAAGTGTCCATTATACTTCTGAGAAGTTTCTTCCTGACCTTCAAAAAAGGTTTTTCAAAAAAGTATCATGCTAAACTTCTGTAAAGTCTCTTTTTGAGCTTCGAGGATGCTCTCTAGGACGTCTTCCTTAATCTGGAGTTGAGTATTAGTACACGACATTTTAGCAGTCTGCATATTGTAGACGAAATACGCGTATCTGTATCTGTGTCCACTTCCAAGCTCACATTCACCAGGATTCAAGGTCATATTGGTTTGGAATGTGTGAAAAATACACTGAAAATGTATTTTCGTAGATAAACTTTCACTCGCTTCGTAAACATGGATTTTGTACATAGAACAAATGTCTCGTAAATTGTTTGAAACATTCATATTGCTTGTCATCTATTAAAACGCTATCATTACACTTTTTTTGTACATTGCACAAGATGAATTTTGTGAAGACCAGCCCGAACCCTCGGGATGCGCTTTTTTTCAATTACAGTTTTAGCCGATAAAGTAGATCTGTCAGTCGTTCATGCACCACCAGAGAGACGGTTTGTTTGTATTGGTTACAAATTACTCGTAGCTCTTTGAATTGTTTTTGTATAATGAACAAATGTTCTTTCTGTGTCAACTAATGCTTAGTGCTTTGACAGTTGCATTTGTGGCCTTTAATACGAAAATGACTTCTCAATAAGTAAAAATCGGGTTCGTTGCTGAAAACAACGATTAGATTTGTTAGTCCTACCTTCGATTTCGTAATATAATCGAAAATAATTTTTCAGTGTACGCTCCGTTTATTTAGAATTTCAAGCTTATTGGTTTCGCAATTAGCTTATTGCTTGCTCTCAACTTAGATATCGAAATGCGCTACCACAGTTATTGATTACGAGCTATTTAGCATTAGTATGATTGTGTGGTAAGTACAATCATATCCTATGTCCTGGGAGTCTATAAATTCCTAGACCAGACCGGGAATTGAACCCAACCACCTCCAGCATGGCGTAGTTTTGTAGCTGCGTCTTTACCAAATGAGTTGAGAAAAGAATAAAAAAAAAACACGCATACAACTTCCGAAAAGGTCTTGATACTTTCCGGAAAATTCTGTAAAGAAAACATAGTACAAATAGAAATTAATGAAATAGAAATTAGAATTTGTTCGTAAAGCTTCCAAAAAGCTTGTAAAACTTTTGATAGGTTCGTTGAGCGTGCTTGAAGTTCTTAGATCATGAATTCATCAATGCATTTCAACTTTTATCCCTTTTTTTCAAGTTAATTATGTAGTTAAACTTTTTGAGGAGATGATGATTTTTTAAAATAACATGTGTTGCTTACACCTTACTGGAAAACGCCAGCAGCATTTTAACAACAAGTCTCCGACGATATCCACAATCATTTTCAACAGTCTAACAAACGGTTTTTTTTTGTGTATGGAAATTTTTACTACAAACTATTTGTATTTCTGTTAATTCACCCGCAAAGAAGTTATTTGGTACATTTCATACCTTGCTAATGCCAATTTTCAATTCCCGATGAAAAACACGTGTCAAAACAAACTCTTACTTGACAGAATGTGACAGATGTCTTACTAACTTTTGAACGGTCGACAGAGTTGACCTACTCGACAAAATTTTCTTGATCTCGACATCTGTAATAGCAAAATAGACTCGACCCGACTTCTATAATTGGCCCCATATTTGCTCTTGTTGGGGGCATCTCCGGTCCTCAAAAATTCCTACATCACCCCTCCAAGAGTCATATGAACAAAAAGAGCTGGCTGAACCAGCTGAACATCGATAGGAAAAGCCAGCGAAATTAATAACTCCTTAGGGTTACCTTTCAGAATCATGGTGTCTTGTACAAAGTTGTATTTAAAAAAGTTATTGTTTCACACTTATATAATGTATCTACTTATACTAACCTTATCTGTCTCTATTCTATTCGGTCCCTGGCTTCATCTCGCCATCCTTGCAGTCTGCGAAGGGTCCGCAGGTTGGCTTCTACTTGATCGATCCACCTTGCTTGTCGTGCACCACTTCGTCTTGTGCCCGTCAGTGCGTTTTCGAGAATCATTTGAATTGGGCTGTCGGCCGACGTTCTTACGACATGCTCAGCCCACCGTAGTTGACAGATTTTTGCGATGTGTACGATGGGAGGTTCTCCCAGCAACTGATGTAGTTCGTTGTTCATTCACCTCCACCATGCTCCGTCTTCCATCTGCACTCCACCGTAGATCGTACGGAACATCTTCCGTTCAAAGAAACCAAGAGCACGATGGCTCTCCACAGCAATTTCATGTGTTGTGGTCGTAGAGGTCTAATTAATGTCTTGCAGATGGTCAACTTTATTGTTCGGTGAACTTTGTTTTATCTTAGTGTTCCTTGGAGTCCAAAGTAGGCACGATTACCAGCCATAATGCGTCTTCATATTTCTTTGCTGATGTCGTTATCGGTGGTCATCAATGATGCCAGATACACGAAATCGGTTACCACCTCGATTTCATTACCATCTATCTGAGCTCGTGGTGGGAGGCTATTCATCTCGTAAGCCTCTTCCCCTCATGTGTTTTGTTTTTAACGTATTAATGACAAGCCTATATACTGGATCGCAGCAAGCCGTGCTTGGAAACAGACGTGTTTTGTTTTTTGCAGCGTCATTTTTGCGGAAACCAAAATCAAAAATTAATTCATAATTAAATTTAAACAATCATTGAAATCATTAAATATCGACGTGCTTTGTTTAAAACGTAGTGAATTTAATTGAGTCCCTCCGAAAATGTGTGATGGTCGGTAGTATTTCCCCGTTTATTATTTGTTTTTTTTTGTGTTTCATCCTCGCACACGGAGGAAAAGCAATATCAGCTTAGTTGTGTTTGTTAGTGCTATAAATCGGAGTATTTTTCCGTTTGGTCATGGAGAGAAAGAAAAAAAGAAAACCAATTGAATACGGAAAACGGCCATTTGCTGTTCAGTAGCAGTATAATTTTAGATGCATTCACCACGTGGTGAATAGAGCGAAAGCTGTGATTTCTGTTTTATATTTTGTAGCACAGTGATTGGGATTTTCTAAGTTAATTTTTTTTGTTTGTTTTTACCTGTGATCTTCGTTGCATTGCATTTGTGCGTGAAATACTTTTTGTATTCGTGCTATTCCATTCAACAAGGATGTTGTGGAAATATTTGCCAAATAGCGGTGTGCTACTTTTGCAGAAGCATAAATGAATTCTTTAGCATCACAGAAAAGCCGTCCAAACCAGCAACATTTTCTGGTGAGATCTATCTGATTATAACTAAATTTGAACGATACGGCTAAATACGTGCCAGCCTCAAAACGTTATGGTTTGATGATGGAAGTGTAAACACAGTACTTAGATCCATTTGATGTTTGTACTGTTTTTATGCGAGTCTTGATGTAAATGAAAGTGACTTCGGAATATGAGAATTTGCCTCAGAAAACCACCGACGTCGCCTGGGGTTAAACCCAGACTCACTGGGGTGCCAAGCAGCAGTTACGTTTACCACTACACCACTGACACAGGCAACAGTTCATTTAACTGAAAACAATTTTCTTCCATAGAAACACTGCCTGGCGGGGGCGTTGTATTTTAAATACCCACACACCCATAAATGACAGGCCTATTGACTGATTCGAAAATTATAAGCACATTTTCAGAACATTAAAAATGTGTTATTTTTAAAGATTTGAATAACTTTATTTGGCAAATTATATCAACACTACCTTCCACTGGTTTTACGAGTTTTTGTAGCTTTGTTTTGATCAAAGCCCTAAATGTTTCGATTGGCCGTGCCTTCGGGCAATTTGGTGGATTCATGTCTTTCGGCATAAAACAGACATTTTGACTTTGAACCACCATAGTTGGTCCTTGGCGGAATGACATGATGCCAAGTTTGTTGAAAATATGATTGGACCATAATGCTGCTTGATCATCGATAGTAACCGCTCCTAAAGGCATTACTTGATCTAGATATTTTGCTGCATTTGCATATTAACGCAACACCATCACCTTGTTGCCAAATTCTTCGGTACAAATAGCCGTCTTCGTTTCAAGGATATCCATGTCCTTGCGTACAATGAAGTTTTGTGATCCGAGAAGGGTCCACATACGTTTCATCGTCCATGATTGTACATAGACCCAGAATTTCTACACAAAATTGTGTCATATAGTTTCCGAGCTCTCGGTTTCACAGATTGCGGCCTGATTTGAGTTCCTTTTGAGTTTCTTCTGCTTTTAGTTTCTGCTGATCTTCTTGTCAATAGCAGGACTCACACGACCGGATTTCCGACCAAAGTACATTGTTATCCATATTTTCTAAGAGCAGTTCGTACTGCTTCTATGTTCACACTCTCTTCCTTGGTCATATATCTTGAAGAGATTCCACTCACAGTGTACCATTTGTGCACAATACTTTTTCACTGCTCCGGAGTTATTGCGGTACCAAGTGTCACCTCCATGTTCAATATTTTAGTCAGGTTTATGAGAACCTACACAGCTTATTTACAACGATCTTGAAACCTTGTTTTTGCCGATTCCTTTTTACTCCTTCAAAGGTTTCGTTTCAACATTATGCACTCGTAAAATGCTGTTTTGGAATGCCTTTTTTGGACTCATCCTTATTATCTTTTTAAAGTCAGTTGAAAAATCATTTCAAAATCATTATGCCTCCAGTTAATGCATTGAACGGCAAATTGGAATGGAAGAAATTCACGTGGTTTTAAAACAACAAAACCATGACCAAATGTTCGGCAGTATTGGGAGAGGGACAAACCGCTAGAACCAGATCCAAGCATAGGTAGTATAAGAGCACGATTGGTTGCATAACGTTTTACCAGCAAGAACTCAATATGTTTTGGATTTTTTGCTATCAAACCAAATTTCCCGCAATACTAGAACTTTTTGCAAGGATATTATTTTCGGCCCAAAAATGTTTGCAACTTAGCGGATCACTCTCGACGTAAGCTCCTCGAATTTGTCCATGATATGATCACGTAGGGAAAATCACTGATCGGCAGGAAAACGATCGTCCCCATACCAATTGGACACATTCCAGTTCAAGATACCAGTTATCTCCCGGCTAAATACCGCAACCAAACGCCTCGTCGCACAGTGGGACCAATCTGAAAAAAGACGGTCAAAGGTGTTTTATCACTTTTCCTGACATTTTAGCGCTTTGATGTCTATGTAAATGTTTCTAGAAATGTTATTTCACATTTTTTTTAAATATTTATCAAACGTTTTACTTAAGCGATACCTTACTTGAAAACTAGCTTTGTGTGGGTAAAAGATAAAGGGTTAGTGTCTTGAGCAAAGTTTTATAACTATATATTTAACGAAACTTTGCTAAAGATAGTTAGTACCTACATCGAAAGCATTCTAGATATTTGATGATTTGGTTGAGTATCAGACTAACCTAAAACTTGTTTTTTACTTTTTTGTGGCTCAAGCCTTACCGAGATCAATATAAAGTGTTGAACAAAGTTGATGATATTATCAAAAACGCTACAAGTTTGCTGGAAGTCGTCCATAAGTCTAAAAGGCTTTATTTGAGTTTAACAGTAGTTTTAAGTTTTAAAAAATACATTCTTTCAACAACAATTACTTAGACACCGGCAAACTTTTGCAACCAAATTTGGTACGGTTTGAGTCAACCATCGGGTACATAAGTTTTCAGTTCGTCTTTTCGGGTGTTCCTATCTTTTAAATTTCTATACAAATATTTCGTAAAATCTGTGAAATTCTACCGAGTATTCGTTGAAATTGATTATGATGATATGATTGATTGATGTACCCGATGATACTCGGCGCAGATTTTTGTACACGTACTCTTTGAAGTGATGGTTGACCAAACTGTACGCAAATTTGGCTGCAAAAGTTTGCCGGTGTCTGAGTTATTGTTGTTGAAAAAACGTATTTTTTTAAACTTAAAATCACGTTAAAACTCTAATGAAGCTATTTAGACATTTAACGTCTTCAGCAAAGTTGTGCGTTATGATAATATTGATAACTTTGTTGAACATTTTAAATCGATATGGTAAGGTTTGAGCCACAAAAACGTTAAAAAAAGTTTTTTACGTAAAAAAAAAGTTTAAGGTTAGTCTATATACTTAATCAATTGTATATCAGAATGCTTTCGATGTAGGTACTAACTATCTCTGGCAAAGTTTCGTTAAATATACAGTTCTTAAATTTTGCTGAAGACACTAACCTTCATTTTTACCCACACAAAGTTAGTTTCTTTTAAGTAAAGTTTCACTTAAGTAAAACGTTTGATAATTATTTCAAAACAGGTAAAATAATATTTGTAGCAACTTTTCCGTACACACCAAAGCACTAAAATATTAGGAACAGTGTGAAAACACTTTTGACCGTCTTTTTTTAGATTGGCCCCAGTGTGCATCGTGTCGAAACTGTCCCAACTGTTTGATCCGCTTGGCTTTCTTGGACCCGTAGTAGTAAAGGTGAAGATGTTTGTCCAATTGCTTAGGGCAGAACACTGGTCGTGGGACGATGATCTGTCCGAATAAAACACCTCAACCTTAAATGGATTTCATTAAATGGAGAATACTAATTTTTCTTCTAATTTCTAGTTACAGGTATTCCACTAAACAGTTCAAACCATCTGGAATACTAAACCTATTATTAGGAAGCTTGGCCTTCTGAAACTCCACTCCATGCCTCGTAGAACTCTGCGTGTAATCGCGAATACAGCGTACATTGTTTCTGCGATACGTCGAAAACAGGATACGGCTGCTGTATCTACGTCGTCTCTCGTGATGATTCCGGAAACCTCCGCAGCTACCTATTAACTGTCAAAGCGCGGGTTGCTCCAATGCGTGGCCAATCCATTTCTCGGCTGAAACTCTGCGCTGCACTGCTTGGCAGCCAACTTGCAGATAATCTCCGTCGAACTACCGATTTCTGGGAAGATTCTACGATCGTTCTACACTGTATCAAATCGCAATCAAATGTCTTGAAGGCTTTCATCTCGAATAGCATCGCAGATATACAGCGCTTATCGAAGGATTGTACTTGGAGGCACGTATAGTCGGAAATGAACCCTCCAGATCTTATTTCCAGAGGATTTTGAAGAACGGTTTGTGGTGGCATGGCCCAACTTTCTTGAAAGATCCTGTCGATTGTTGGTCTGAGTGCATGAGTGGCTTCGTCACCGGATATTCAAGATTTGCAGAAAATGAATCAGAAAGGCAAAGAATCGAACATACCAGAACAACAAAAATCAACCACGATATCACAGTGAAGTTTGACAGCTGTGGCCATTTGAACGTATGCTGGTTTTCATGGCAGCCTATCGGTTTTATGAAGGTTCTCAAGAGGTCGTAACAGCTTTCACTACAACATTTTCAAAATTTTTTTGAATCTTGTAAAGGTTTCATTAAAATTATATTGCTTAAAGGGTATTTTAATCAAAATTTGGTCAAACAGTAATTCGTGTGAGTCGATCAAAGTTTTTTTTATTAATAAGTCAAATTCTTTTTTTTATGTTCAAGTAAATACAGGAGAAATATTCAGCTAAGCTTCCATTTTACCGAATGCGAATTGCCAGGTCTTTCGTTTAACACCTGCCATAAGATTTTGTACAGTCTCCTTGTCCACTTCGCCGCAGAACGCCAGTTTGCCTTGAACTGTTTCTCGGTCACAACAGCTTTTTGAGTCTTCTTAAGGTTCCGCTTGACGATGGCCTAATATTGGGCGGAGCTCTGGCGTGTTGGGAGGGTTCTTGTCCTTGGGCACCACTTGAATGTTGTTGGCAGCATATCACTCCATGGCATTTTATCCGTAATGGTAAGATACCAAATCCGGATTATCACCGTGCACGTGCAAAATTTAAATGCGTTGCTTCTCTTCCATCGATGACATTTTGATAACTGAAATGCTAATCTTAAAATCAAAATTGAGGCATGATGCTGAACACACACATCTTCAAAATAAGGGGTGTGCAAATCTTTTTAATGCACGATGAAAAGAAGGGCGTCAAGTTTAAGTCGACCAAATTTTGATCGAAGCACCCTTGAGATCTGAAACCAATGGAAATGTTTCAAAATCAATCGTCGCTGTCTTTCATTAATATTCCTTTCAAATTAAATTATATTAGTGTAGGTGCATTTTAAAAATATCAAGTTACTTGTTTTGAATACAACTGAGTAATTGCGATGTATGACGGGAATTCGTTCGTTCTCGAAGTAACGCTCCCCTGCTACTCTCTTTGTTAACGATTCCACACGAATAAGGTCCGATAAAAGGATATCAATATATGAGATACTAAACGGCGAATGAAATCACAGTGCATATACATAAATGAGACGAAAAAACATACCACCACTGTGACCCAGAACCGTTAATCTGCATCCAGTCACTTGTAATTGTGCCGATTCATTGCCTCAATAAAAAGACCCCACTCCATTTCCCCTTGCCTGACTGACGGTTGGTGTTAACCGTAAACTACTGCCCATCAGTCATTGAGAGCACGTTCGCGCGCATCCAATTACCTGTCAGTCGGTTTGGACCCCGAGACACAGAGTAATACAATATTCAGAAGACCCGAACCCCATTGATACGAATAATCAAGACACGAAATACTTATTTAATTGATCGCTTTTGGCAGGCACCTTTCAAAACCCGTCAGCCAAGTGTGTCCACATCCAAACATGGAGTCGTCCGAAGAGGCAGCAAAAAAAAAAATCACCGAGCGCCACACGCTCCATGTCCAATTTGGAAGAGGCTGGGAGAATCGGACATTTATGGTACCTGCTCCGGATCACTTTCAGGGACAGGAAGAAATGGATGCACCTTGCTTTCATCAAATAATCAATTATAAATTTGGATACAGAAGGAACTCGCCGACGTGCGGAGGGAAATATGGAATGTTTTGAAGATTTTCGACTGTTTCGCTGTGCATCTCTTCGAAGAAATGCGGACAACTCAATCTGGATCTGGATCCTGCCTTGTTCGAATGTCAACGTCGCAACGATAAATCATTCCACGGGGCATCGGACACTCAAAGCCATTTATGGCAAGGAAGGAAGTAATTAAATCGATAATTGAGAGACCCGGTGATAAATATTCGAACATGTTCCGATCGATAACAGCATCTCCACCCGGGGGATGCCATTGACCTTAGAATTTGCAGATTCCATCTGGTTCAAAAAACAAAACTCCCCCCGATCCTAATCGAACCGTATTCACCTGAATGGTCGATTTTCCTTTCAACCGATCCCGGGAACAGGACGTGGGAGGTCAAATGGCAAATCGCCAGATTTTCAGCACATCCTTCCACCTTTTATCGCCTGTTATCCATTTGGGTTCAATTACCATTGCTGAGTTCCAGTGCAAACAGCTCAGCGGCAGTCAGTCGGTACTGAAGGTGGTAGGTACTAACTCTAACTTAATTATTTCAGGCATTGTTTTCCAACCGGCATCGAATTAAATTGATCATTTCCTTCCGTTTTTCGCTTTCGTTCGCCGGGGATCCTGAGTGAGGGAGCAAACCAACGCCATATGATGATAAAAGAAAAGAGGTGAATGATCCTCCTTCCCGCGGGATTTTCAGCGTCAAAGGAACGAAGGATGTCTGGTTTGTTGAACTTTCTACCAAGGCTGGCTTAGGTGATGTGCTAGATGAGACGGAAAATTTGAATATTTGATACGAGCACACTGCAGCCACTGTCATTAAAATTGCCACACCCCGAGTTTGGTGATAACCATGACGACGGTACATGAGTGGACGGAAAAACATGCGAAAAACGATCATTGCTTTATTATCACCTGACCTGATGCCGAAGAGCTTGGACACAAAACTTATTTTTTCATTATTCTCAACCAAAGCTGGTAGGTGCGTTTTGTCAATATTGTGTATGAGTTGCCTAAACTTGCATTACTTTTTTGTTGCCACCCGGGGAGATGTCAGCGCCAATTAAGTCATAAATCAAGATGAGGATCTGATGTCGGTTTGAGGGTACGCATTCATTAATAACTCTAATTACACTTTTTTTAGGGTTTTTACCAGACGAGAGGTAAACGGAGGGAGGCAAAGTTGAACATGAGTTTGAACATTGAATAACATGGGTAGCAAAGATCTTTGGTTTCTTAATCCATCGGGTTTCTCGGTTGGGAATTCATTGAATTAATTTCTTTTTAATAAATCCTACTTTTTGTTGCATGTCAGTTCTCGGTTATGTACGGAATTTGTGCATTTTTTCAATTTTCTTATTTGTTAAAAATCGTAAAGCATAGTGATGAAACCGAAGTATCCAGCCAACGTAGCGGAGGAATATATTGTACATTCTAATGTAGATACAAAATACCTGCATGTGTCCAACAGGAGGTAATGTAGGCAACGTGGAAACGTTTAAAAACGAATAAACTAGAATCTGGATTATTTATATTGAAAGAAATTACTCTCACTGATACAAAGCAACCTTTTGCATATTCTCAATATTGTTGACAATCACACGCAATCTCACTGCAGCACTCTATACCAGTACCTTGAATTTTCATAAAATATTCATGAGAAGTGAAAATGATTTATCCCAGTGTAATGATGATTTTTACTTTCCCGGTTTTCATGGTTACCGCTGTCACTTCTATGCCAACTGAATTTTGTTTGCTGCAATGAATGAAGTCGGCTCTATGTGCGGGTTAAAAATCGGCTGTCACTGTTGTTTTGATTATCAATCGGTAAGCATGAATTTCATTTGATGAAGTCTGAATATCATCTCTTGTGATGATTTTTCATTATTAAGTGATTTTGCATCCTAATCATCGTCCCATCGTCATCATCGTCCCAGAGGAATAGATGCTAGCAATGTTGTGCAAGAATACCCTGGACTGGGCTGCCCTTGCATTTTTCCGATCCCGACGGGTAATTGATATTCGTTGTGGATGATTGAATTTAATTTCTGACGAAATTCGTTATGAAAATGAACTTGTTTACATAAATGAATATCAAAGCATTTTGAAAATTGAACGTTCATTCTTCTGGTTACGTTTGTTGTCATGAGTTATCATTTGATTTTCGCATGGAACTTGTAAGTAGTCAATGTTATGTTGCCTGAAAATCCACGCTTTTGAATCTTATGAGCATGACTTTTAACAAGACTTTTGATTTTGCGTAATAAAAACACATTTTTTTCCCTTTGTTTGTTTATATCTTCCTCCTTACTTTACACGCTCATCCGTTTTTACTCAAATTTGAGTAGTTTTAACTCAAAAACGCTAAAACCGGACGTACCCTAAATTGAGTTTCATTGCCACAACTCAATTTTGAGTAATCCTAAAATTTATAAAGTTTAACAAAAATTAACAAAAATTTATAAAAATGGGTGTTTTTTAATTTGCCCCTGCAAAAAATGGTATAAAAATCAAATAAGACCTCTTGAGAAAGAAAAACCCTAGAAATTCATTTTTATTGAACATCTAAAACAAATACAGAAACCAAGAGTCAACTAGATGGTACATATTCAGATCTCCTCCTCCTAAAATAAGGCAGCAAGTTTCTTAACGTTGATTCGTGTGCTTCAATCCTTCGACTTGTAAGTCATCGCAAAAAAATCCATTGGCATGACTTATCAGTGAGAACTGCTATGCCAAATACCGAGAAGCTGCGAAGGAAGATGTCTATAGAATGGTATGAAGTCTTCACCGACACATTTATGTTATTGTTCAGGATTACATACAGTGGACCGATCTTCATCGAATCCGAGAAACAAATAATGTGTGGGTGGATAGCATTCGTCATCGATGCCATGTAATTGGCTGCAATAATCAAAAGAATATAGATACTAAATTAAGCAACTAATTGAATGTGAATTTACCTTTGTACATCGGATCAAATGGCCAATTGCATAGGTCCCATCCATAGATGCAGTTTCGCTGACGTTGCGGCGGTGTCCACGAACTGGCATTTGCTCTTTAGTCCTCAGTAATGTACCTTAAATATTATATTATGTTTTGATATTGAAGAATTTGGTGGCTCGATTATACATGTATAAAATCAAACGACAAGGCAACATAAAAAGCTTGCTTGCCATCTTCAACACACAATTAATTGATCCGTTTTGTATAAAAGGCCTTTTGCCAATGCTTCCTTATAGCTTGGTCTTGGAACACACGCCGGAAACAGTTTCGAACATGTATTGTTTATCTGTAATGTAGAAGACTATCAAAAACATTCCCTGTCAAAGATAGAACGGCTTACCTTTTTATTTACGATTAACGACCTTTTAATTGACGCATCTACACTGGCTGTTCTCTGCTCAACGTTACCACTGGTTATCAACTTTCGAATACGAATTAGATTTCAATTTAACTTCCGAAGCACAAATTCACAGACGCCATTTGTTGAAAAAAATTAAAATGTAGCTAACTCAAAATTGAGTTTCGTACAGTTTTCTTGTTTTTTGAGTAGCATTAACTCAAATTCATAAAATACGATTACTTAGCGTTTGAAGTTTTAGTTATAGGGTATGTGTCCCTTGACTCAGCCTATTATGCAATGATCCATTAAATTTTTTATTATAACTCATAAAGTGCTTAAGCTGGAAGCATGATTTAACTAGTTATATACTTGCAAAGATATGTTTGATAAGGCATTTGGTAATATTTATCACGAAAAGTTACTCTACTCTTTTTATAAAGCCAGAAACTTTCGAGGAATATGGATTTAATGTCGGTCTATAAGCACCAAATTGGGTCTATTCATGGATGCAACTTTGTCCCATTTGATGGATTTATTACTTAATGCAGTCTTGTACTTTTTTTTCCCTCTAATTTTATGAATTAAGGCATTGCAAGCTGTATTCATTTTACTTAACACATATTTTAACAAAACAAACTAAAGTAAACTGCTTCGAAACACTTAAGTTATGTTCATTTATGATTTATCAGCCATTCAATAATGAAAACATTATAATTCACTGTACAATGATTTTGTTCCTAAGGTTTGTGATTAGATGAGCCACAAGAAAACAAACAACAGCAAACTCATGCATTTCCACTTAAAATTTTACCAATAACAACTTTTTTACTACGTTATTGATACAACAGGCCATAGTTGGGACCATACCAAAAAATATGTCCCCAACATTGGGTCTACGATTTTCTCGTAAAATTATTGTTATTTTAGCTATGTGAACAGTAAGTGTAAAATGTAACTATTTTCTGCACATCCAGACTGCATTACTTGCTTTATCGATTCATTTCAGCAAAATTTAGATCACTTGAAGATCGTGTAGATCATCTGTTCAGCTTAACCAGTGAAATCATGATGCCCCAAAAGTTCAAGAAATCGAAAACTACGTGGAAGTGAACAACTATAAGTTGATTAATATTGTCTCAATTACTTCGGATTACATCGGTCCTTCTAATAACAACATGATTCTGTTGATTATTGCTAATTTAATGACACATTTGGTACATAGGCCGAATGAATGAGCTAGGTTAACATTACATCCCCGTACCCTATTTATAAAATTGAGCGTTTGAAAATTACTCAAAATTGAGTTAGCTCGGATGAGTGGTAGTGTGTTACCGATTGGTACCTGCCAGTGCGGTTGCAGAATCAACTTGCGAATCGTCCATGGTGTATGGTGGAAGGTGCTCTGAGTCCAAATGTCAAAATGAAGACCACGCAGTTAATGAAAATCCAACCTTCATATACAGTACGTTCAACGTTTTGATGGAAGTTCATAAAAACAGTTTAAATTGTTTGCTATGAGATAAACAAGTAAACGTTAAATGGATTCGGTGCTCGGTTGATCACGCAATTAGTGTATTGTAAATTAGGTTGAAATAAAATTCCATCTCGCACCAAGAGTTTGTAATACCGAAATCCTACTCTAAATACACTGATAGGCAAAATAATGTGCCCACCTCATCGTTTTTTCAATTTCTGTCATATACTTGGTGTTCGATCTCAAACAGCACACGACGTGCTTGCTGTTTTGTGAATAGCGTCAAACACGCGTCCCTCCGGGAGCGTGTATTGTTTCCCACCTATATGGTGGCAGCTAGCAGGCAAACAGCCTGATGCTATTATTGTGGCTCGAGTGGGCAGCGTGGAGCAACACCGTCGGCGCGCCGCATCTATGTACTATTGTATGATGCGGTGCGCACGACACCAATTATCCGTACTTCGTGTCCCCCCTAAAAGGGACACAACGATGTATATAGTTTAGTGGTGTTTTAGTGTTGTATCGTTTTCCACCGAGCTGGCACGCTGCCTCTGGGTAATAAATTATCGCCAACCAAAGTAGTCCGTTTATCATTCGTTTGTCATCGTCGTCTCAGAAAGTAAAATAAAAATCACAACGTAGGGCCTGGTCAAGCCCTGGACGAAACACTTGGTTCAAATTAAATGAAAACACTCTGTATTTTTTTTATTATCTTATTTTTTATATTCTTTTTAAGTTTCAGTTATGGAATACTGCAAAAAAAACGAGTTTTACTTAAAGAAAAAGAAAACAATTTGTGTTGAGAAAAAAAAAAACAGTGACAAAATAAAGTGCCCACTTCATTTAGGCTACAGAAAACATAAATTAAAGTAAAATAAAAGCATTTCAATAATTTAAGTGCAGAGATAAAAAGAAACACTGAATTTTCTGCGTTATCTAATGCACATAAAGGGAATGCTAGATTTGGCAGAAAATAATGGGATATTTCATGTAAATTTAAGCCAGATAACGCCTGAATCAAGCCTGTTGTATGAAAGATTGCAAACAATATCGTTGTTCACGCTCTTTTGGCTTGGAATTACACGAGGGGAAATTTTACACGCTTGTTAAAATTAATTATTTTTTTCTGTGTGTCCTCCTTTGGCCTTCAGGACCTCCTGCAGGCGCTTCGACATGCTTTTGACCAGGTTCTTTAGGTGCTGTGGATCTAGCTCTTCCCAGGCGCGCTCCAGGGCTTCAAAATAGTTATTTTTATTGGTAACACCAGTTTTGTCACCCCTGGCATCTGGAATCGCCCACAAATTCTCGATGGGATTGAGGTCCGGGCTTTGTGGAGGCCATTCCAGCGGTTTGATCCGACAAGACCGGAAGAAAGACTTGGTCTTCTTGGCAGTATGCTTCGGGTCATTGTCCTGCTGGAATACGAACTTCTCTTCAAGGCCCGTCTGGATCAGTGAAACCTCCAGATTTTCTCGCAGGATGTTGATGTAAGAATCTGCGGTCATGATCCCGTCGATTTTCACAATACTTCCTACTCCACCCCACGAAAAACACCTCCAGACCATCACATTTTCTCCTCCATGCTTCATCGTGCCTTGGATGTGGCGCTCCTGAAGCTCTTCTCCCGATCTGCACCAAACACGAACCCGCCGCTTTCGGTTAAACAGCTCGAATTTTGATTCGTCCACCCAGAGAACCATTTTCCAGAATTATAGGGGCTTATCAGCATGCTCCTTAGCAAACTTAAGCCGTTTGGCTTTGTTTGCCTTGCTGATAAATGGGCGCTTCCGGGCAAGTTTGCTATTCAACCCCTGTGCTACGAGACGGTGACGGAGAGTTTTCTGGATCTCGCGGACAGTTACCTTCGGGTTCTTCTTGACTTCGCGCATGATCTTGGTGTCCGTTCTCGCATCCGTTTTCCGCTTCCTGCCATTGCCAGGGCGATCCACCACTGATCCAAACGTTTTAAGCTTCAGAAGAATTTTGCCAACCGCTGCCTTACTGGTACTGTACTTCTTAGCGACAGCCCGGTGCGATTCACCGTTTTGCACATCACGAACAACCAATTTCCGGATACACAGGGGAATTGCTTTCGAAAGCACTGCGTTTTCCCTTTTTTTTTGCGGTTGCGTTGTTGGCTTCAACACATGTCAAAATATCAAAACATAAACAATCGAGGGGTCTTTCAATGGAAACTTATCGAAAACATCGCTTTTTGAAGTGGGCACTTTATTTTGTCACTGTTTTTTTTTCAACACAAATTGATTTATTTTTTCTGTAAGTAAAAATCCTTTTTTTTCAGTATTCCATAAGTGAAACTTAAAAAGAATATAAAAAATAAAATAAGAAAAAAAACTACACTGTGTTTACTTTAATTTGAACCAAGTAAATGAGAGAAATTGAAAAAACGAAGAGGTGGGCACTTTATTTTGCCTATCAGTGTAACTTAAAGTAGCGTTTTGGTATTACCACCATACAATCTACTACTGTGTTCTGGTTAGTAATAAAGCCTCAAATATACTCTGAGCCAGAAATCGGACAATAGACCGTTGTTTTCACCATCAACGCTGGCCTTACCGACAGCAGGATAGCTACCAAACCGGTAGGCAGCGAGTGAACTGAATAGTTAGATCGAAGACAGTTGTTTCCTACTGGGTCACCGATCTGCATAACCTTTTACCAGTCAAGGGGATTTCCTCCCCCTTGCCTACCCTACATGGTGGAGTATGGTAAAGGGTTATGTGCCTGATTAGGATACTACCGTTCAATGCCCTCCGCTCGTTTTCAAACTTGTATCTCTTTAAATTTCAAAGCCTGCCGTTGCCCTATACGGAACTATCAATACCCTTTTTCTTCATGTCTATTCGTTCTAGTAATAAATTACCGTCCACTTCTAGTGCTTCGCATGGAGATGAGAAATTATCTGCTTCTGACAAACTTCATTCAAAAATAGTTAACAGTAGGTCAAATTCTTCCTCATTTCTTTTTATACCGTTGAAGTCGTTCGCGGAAACTATTATTTTAATGAGCTTGTCATAAATCCAAAAGCCATTTGTACAGTTCAAAATATTCCTAACAAGGGCTCCTATCACAGTACAAATAACACAATATTTAACGGGCATCCTTGACGTACCGAACGTGTTATTTTGAAAGCATCAGTAAGAAAACGATTAAATTAAATGCTTGAAATATATCATTTCTTATGGGAAATTCGCCACAAAAATTAATGGTACATTTTCAGCCTGCGTCTAGCCCGGGAAATGGTCCATTTTACCACATTTACCCCTAAAAATGTGTCTTTTTGAGTTGGCATCAATGTTACTACAATCGCCTCTGAATGGTTTGCCCGCATACAATCCTATTTGATATTAAAAACTCTGAGGAATCGAATGGTGTAAGTTTCATTCAGTTCCGAGCTCGGAAAGTGGCTTGTTTTGCCCAATTTCCCCATTAATTTGAGATTTTCTTGTTCGTACCCTTTCAGCTACAATCGCTGCCAAAGTTTTTGGCTACAAACAGTATATTTTACGTGAAAAAGTTTAAGGAATCGAATGGTGTTGTTTTCGTTTAGTTACAGAAATTTTCAGGGCGCCCCATGTTTCTTGCAAAAAAGTTTATAGCTTCTAATATATAAAGAGTACGTTTTTATTACTTACTACTTCTTTGATGGTTCTCCGCTTAGATTTCTTCGAAATATTGGCTTCCTTTGCAAGTTTTCTCATGGAACGCACCGGGTTGCGAGCAATTTTTGCACGGATCGATTTGATCACGTTCGGCGTGCGTGCAAAGCTCGGACGTCCGCTTCCCGGCTTCCGCTGCTTATTACCATCCTGAAGGGACTTTTTATGCGGTAAACAGTTGCCAAATGGCACCCTATACCATGGCAATCTCTTCCAGCTTCTTCTGGGCGAGCAACAAACTGGTGATCACTTCTTTCACGAACATTTTGACAAATTTGTAATAAAACAAATAGAATGTTTGAATGCAGCACTTGAAAGTAAACATAAACAAATACACTTTCGACAGAAATTAGTCACAAGCTACACGAATTATCCCATTACTCAAGTTTGAACATTTTCGCATTATTTTTTGCCGCACCCTGTAAATCTGACTCTTTTCGCCGCCTTGTGTCGTTTTTAAAGACATTTGGATAATATTGACGAAAATGATCACATGGAGCTCGAACCATTCGTTTTTTTTTCCTCTCCCGTACTATAAAATCAAATTTTACCAATATTTCATTCGAAGGTCGATCTAGTTTCTGCGCCGCAGTGTCCAAACCGGGGGTCCTATCAAACGATCTACAATCGAAAAACTCTCCCGTTTAACATATGTCGTCCGAAAACATCGATCAGACAGTGGAACCAAAAGAAAAAAAAAAGGAATCCTCAAAAGGGAAGGCAAGAGGCGCGTGCCGGTTTTTATTTTTATTACATTACCTGGCACTTTCTTCCCCTCGTGCCGTTGCCGGATTCATGCCATTTCCCGGAGAGCAAACAAACAACTGTTGTAGACGTAAGGGATGGATGAATCTCTTTCGACTGAACCTTCCGGAGGGACCAGACAGTGAATGCACTGTGCATCACAATGAAACTGCAATATGGTCTTGGTCTCCGAAAAGAATATCAATAAATGCGCAGAGTTTACTCACCCTCTCCAACTTTGTCGGTTGAACACCTCCCATTGTTAGTCTGAAGTGAAAAGTGTTTTTTATTTCGCTATTGGGAGATTCTCGATTTTATTAGTTGATTGAAGAAGAAGAGAAGAAAAAAAACCTAGAACCAAACTTTCAACCACAGATCCAACCAGTATGACATGTGTGTTGATATAAATAACGGCCGTTAATCCTCATCAGGAGTGCAAATATACCCGACAGCCGGTCCTTTTAGTTTCCCTCCTTTGTCTTAACCACACATTCAGCCCAAAAGCGAAGGGAGGTGTGCAATTGCAGTTAATTATTTTGATTTCTCATTCTGCCTCATTCACGATTCCTCTTTCGACTCTCAAAAAGTGCCAATCGACAATCTGTTACTCAGTGTGACTTGGCGCGCTAATTGGTCCCTCTCGAAGCCGAAATCGCTTTGAAAGGGAGTCTCATCGACTTCGCCGCTCAGGACTTTAACGAGCATTTCCGAACATGATCCATATGGGTAATCCTTGCTGAAGTGGAAATAGTGGATAGGAATTGCAATTACACTTTCCAGTCGCTGCTGATGAGCGTTCAATTTTCAGACGGTTTAATTGCATTCCCGATCGGATAACAGTTGGATTCAGAACGAATGGGTTCATCGCTTTTTGGTGCATTGAAGTCTATCGTTCCTCTATCCGCCTCTCAAACAAAAAATCAAATAAAAATCGAACACGTGTTAATGGCGTCGTTTTCATTCATCGTCGTCGCCTTGAACGCGTCAGAGCTCTCAACCATCAGCTGCCACAAACACAGGACAGGCAGGACGTCTTCTTCCGATATTCGCCGAAATCCGGATGGGTGAAGAAGAGTTCCGACTGATTTATGCCGATTAGAAATTGGTTCAATTTCCTTTGTCTAACTGTTTTTAATTACACTGGACCGGGAACGAACCTACCGAGGATCTACCTTCTCTGACCTACATTTTATCTGCCGTGCAGAATCTCAACCTCGCTATCCTGTTGCCCCGGTCTCCGTCGTCGTTTATTGAGATCACCAACCGTTTGGAAATCGATTTTCTTCACTTCCTTCGCCGTTGTGTGTAGGGATCTATCAGTGGGGGTGATGTGATGGTAGCAACAGCAGCCACAGCCGAAGCGAGGATCCTTTTCAGAGCAGACATTAATCTTCGTTGATCAGATGGTGCTCAGAAGGTTTTTTTTTCGCTCGTTCTCATTATGGGCTTTCCTGAACTAGCTTCTGTTTCAGGCGTTGATTGATCAGACTTTGACCCTCGATGCATTTTTTTTTCTGGTTTTGTGACGTGTAGAGGAAAGAATGGGTCAGAAAAAAAATCAGTATCGATGTGAAATGTTGCAACAAAATCTAGCGAGACAACTAATACAACGAGAAATGTCCTTCTGGTCGATGTTTTATTTGTCATAGTCATATTTGCAGTACTAAATTTCATATTCACCTCTAATTTATGTGAGGAGAAATGATGTGGTAAGGTCTGTATCCACATTAATACGGACACCTTCAAATCATTGTAACTTTTGAAATATTGCACTTAGGAATGAAAAATTTCGCTGTGGTATAGCTGAAAGTCTATGATGAAAAAAACTAGGATTGATGTTTACATTTCATGTTTAGTATTCAAGATGACGACGAAAGAAAAACAAGTGCGCGAGCGAATTTTGTACGGGCGTACGGCAAATCCTGACTTGTCAATACGGGACCTTGCAAAAATATTGGATATGCTTAAATCCACTGTTCACGATGTGCTCAAATCATTTTCGGAACGTTTAACGGTGGAGAGGAAACCGAGAAGTGACAAAAACATTTGACGCGCTGATCCTGTCATGGACCAAAAGGTGAAACGGATATTAACGAAAAACCCAAATCTCTCCATTCGAACGGTGGCTCGTAAACGGTGACAAAAACAAACCCTAACGGACGGAGCTAAGCGCAAAGTTCGAAAATTTTATGCCAATGTTCAATACACAAAATTTTAAATGTAATACAATTGAACTGTAGATAAGAGATCAATTTTGGCATTCTTTTAGATAACCTTATAGAATTCCTTAAATTTGCATGAAATTCATGAATTATTTATCAAATATATTTGTTTCAATTTTGTATTTGTTGATGTAAACTCGCATAATCTCCGAGGCGTATATATATCCGGCCCCTATCGTGCCAATATTCACAATTAAATTTAATACGCATATGATTTTGAGCGTGATATGCTATAAAGAAAACTTAATATGTTGTGGATATTTTGCTATCAAACATAATTGCCCGCAACACTAGAACTTTTCTCTTAGATATTATTTACGGTTAAATGGATCTGAAGAGCAGAGAATCGAACAAAGCAGAACAACAAAACCCAACCACGATATAACCGTAAAGTTTGGCAGCTAGGGCCATTTGGCCCTATGCTGACTTTAAAGGCAGTTAATAGGTTTTATGAAGGTTCTTAAGTGGTCATAAAATCCTTAACCAGAACCTTTTCAAAATCTGTATGGTCTTGTTTTATTAATTTGTTTTCACAACCGTCTATAGAGCCACTTTGTAAACATTTCGGCTTTAAAGATGCATAGTGGAGGTGATGGTAGACAAAACAGTTTTGATTGTAGTTTTATCAACAAAGCCGGAAGGAGTTCTTCGCGGCTGGAATAAAACTAAAATTGCAGAACCTTTATTACGAGCAGTTCTGCCGTGGTTAGAAAGCCTTTCTTGCTCGTAACATTGAGACTTAGTTTTGCCATAGGTCGTACCCAGTAAACAGTAGCTCTAATAAGTTTATTGTAGTCCGAAAACCTTTATACGAAATCCGAAATGAACGACATCTCCCTTGCTGAAGCAGTTATCTTGCGCATCTCCTGAGGTGATTGATCTGGAATAGAGTCCGATCTCCATTGATCCTCAGATGTCATCAGCCAATCAGGTCAATTCCACCAAAGCTTGATGTTCAAAATTTCGTTTGGAAGAATTCCACGAGATATCAGGTCGGCAGGATTAGTTCTACCAGACACATGACTGCAGCTATGCCTTTTCGTTATAGCCTGAATTTTGGCAACCCTATTTGCTACGAAAGTACTCCAGGTGCCAGGTATAGATTTGATCCATTGCAGCACGCATGTTGAGTCAGTCCAGAAGTGAACCTTAGCATCCATTTCCATAGCGTTTAGAGCTCTTTCCCGCTCTTTTCCTCCACACAGTTCTAATATAGGTAAGGACTGGATCTTGAGAAAGGCAATCTTAGATTTTGAAGTAAGTAGATGAACGCTAACTGTGCCGTCATGTTCCTCACTTCGTACGTAAACTGTAGCAACATAAGGTGCTATTGACGCGTCAGAATCGTATTCAAAAGCGGAAGTTTTTCGTGAAGTTTATGCCACTCCTCATCCACCGTTTGCGGTAACTTTCCATCCCAGAGGTTATAGTTTTTGATTCTTTTCGACTTCCAAAGTCCACAAGCGCTGCATAAAAATGTTCACGGTCGTGATAATTGCACTCAACAGCCCCAAAGGATCAAATAGTCTAGCGATGAGGCTCAGAACGTTTCGTTTCGAGAAATGCTGCCCTTCTACGATAGGCGGAATGTTTAATTGAAATTTCAAACAACAGTATTGGGAAGCTAAAGTCCCAGTAGAGCCAAATTCCTGGAATGTCCATAAAAACTTCTGGACAGTTCGAAGCCCATATTTTCAACGTAAACTCTCCAAATTCTGCATCCTTTGTTACGGACATCAATTGTTGTGGAGCATCATCAGAAACCAGCTTTGGCTGCGAATATTTCTAAATTTACAGTCGGTTGATGTTTATTAGTAGAAAGGTGCAAACGACATCGAAATGTTGGTGTTAGGCAACCAGAAAGATTGCTTTGGCCGGACATATACGTGTTCAAACCTACCTGAGTGGTGGTAGAACAGCACGTCTACTTAGTTTTGCATAGTCTCGTTGACAAAGAGACAGCACACAGGATCCGAAACCACAGAAAATCTATGACAAGGTTCGATGTTGATTTGCTCAAGTAGCAGCTTATCGATGCTTGTACACTAATGACCGGTTGTCTTCGTGAGTCTTTCTCTAGTTGACCGAAGGACAAAGCCTTGCTATATAAACAGTCAGTAGCGATGGCGGTATCGTTAATGATCTTATGATTTCACACACTGAAAATAAATCAATAATTTTTATTATTAAAATTGGCACTTAAATTGGTCAATTTTTGCATCGAATTGAAATCATGTGAGTCAGTATGATTTTCATTTGCCGCACATAATTTTTAACACCCGTCACTTAATACACAGGTTTGTTTCCAATGAGACTGATATGTTCCGCACATAATTTTCAATGGAGCGAGAAATGTCATTCAAGTGTGATTTCACTTTGCCCTATTCTATCCATCTTCGCACTTAAAACGAACTAAAAAACCGGGCGCGAAAAACAATCAGCAGAAAACGAATTTGAAAAACAAAGCGACAGGCCTATCAAAAGCGATTGTTCAGAATGGGAAAGGTAAGACGAAATCCGTATTCGAATGCCGGGAGAAACGTGTTTTGTTTACCTCGAAAGTTTTTTACAAAATTACAGCATCCGTTGGGGAAAGTTTTGAGCTTCAACCGGAACCCTCGAAGGTCGACAAGAAGGAAAAACGTAAGATCCAGCAAGCCGGTAAGTTATTTATGAAAGCATGAATATTCTGGATATTTGATCGATTTGTTTTTATAGTTGTGAAGCGGCTAAAGCAAAGCGATGATGAAGAAAATGGTCAACCGGAGGAAGATGGTGATGCTGAAGAACAAGAAGCGTCTCCGGTTGATAGCAGCAGTGCATACGAAATACTGCTAGGTAATCAGGAATTCGATTCGCTTCGTGGTAAGGTGCCGGACAATACGTTGAAGGCGATCGCAGAAATGGGATTCACAAAAATGACCGACATTCAAGCTAAAGCCATTCCGCCGCTGTTTGAGGGGCGTGATTTGATTGGTTCTGCCAAGACTGGCAGTGGTAAAACGTTGGCGTTTTTAATTCCGGCTGTGAAGTTGCAGTTCAAACCACAAAATGCATGTAATAAAACCAAATAATAAAATAAATTTTATGATAAAATAAAATCCATGCGCCTTTTCACATAAAACGTATTACAAAACTCATTTGAATTTTGCTAGGACAATTTAATGCAATCCATGTACACTATAATTAATTTCTATTCAGCTGTTGCACTTAAAGACTATATATTTATTGCACATATGGTTAATTACTCTATGGTTCATGAAAAGTATTTGACCACATATAATAAAAAATAAGTGCAGCACCAATACAGAGCAATAACTTTGCACTTTGCCCAAATCTATAGGTGATTGTACTTAAATATAAGGTGCATTGTTTTTTGAGTGCAGATCTTTTATGTCGAGTAAAGGACTTCTTACGGAGGCAACTATCCTTTCAATCGATAATAATTTCTCGATGGCGCAAGCTCATTCAGTTCATACAAAGGATCTTCAAGCTTAGCGCAATGTTTGAATCGGCTACCAGGTCTGCTTCAATGCGCATCCCAACCAACGACTGTTGGGATACTTTTAAGATCTCGTCGTCTGTCGCCCTTCAAATGATTTTCCTAGTCTTTCTGTTGAGGAATCTGTCTCGGTCACAGATGTATGTAATGTGTAATGTGACGTTCTTTTCTTCCTTAGCAGGACAATTCTTCAGTACACCCCACAAACTCCACAAACTACACTTTATTTTAATAGAATTTAAGGTCACATGTATTCTCATATTAGCTCGAACAAGGTCTCTGAGGAGAATTAGCGCTGTACACATTGATTCAACTTCTCGACGTCCTTTACATAGGCCATGATGGTCTCATCTTTTATCTGCCTCAATTCTCTTACCAAACGCGAATATCAGTATAAAACCTCTTCCAGCTTGTAAGATGTGCTTCCCTTGTGAACCACCAGTCATAAGCTTCTCCCTTCAATTTCCGATTGATATTTCTGAGCAGTTTATCCTTCTACACTCATTAATGACACGCCAATTCCTGAATTCTACTTAGAAAATCTTCAACTGGGATTATCCCCTGAACAATTCAGATCCCAGCTCTCCACTGACTTCCTAAACTGTTTTTTACAATACTCAGAATCCTTTGTTGATGATGGATTTCAACCATCTCTAAGTATATCCACGTCTATCCATTTTTGTCGACCTAACTGACCTATGCAATTTATCGGAATTTTGCTCGTCCCCTGAATTTGTCTGACTATACTATCCTCGGAGAAACTTTCTAGTCCTCCCTATGCTATGTTTTGAATTGAACTCTACTGTATCTACTCTTTCTTTCTTGGCTTACACTTCTACATTACCCTCCGGCGGCCATCTATCATGCTTTTAATTGTCTAACTACTTTCTTGACTTCCCTGTATGATTTCCGGTCTTTTTTAGTGCACTCCGGCGACCATCCAGCACTGCTGTCGCTAGAATCCCTACAATTTCCTAGAAATCTTTGGTTCCGAATATCCTTTGATTGCCGATTCCCACTTCTCTTCTCTTCTTTCCTATCTCCATTTTCAAAGTCGCTATTGGTCTTCTGGCTCTTAACGCTCTTCGGCGTCCATCTGCCGTAGTCAAAAAATTTATTTTCTCTCTCATTTTCATCCTTCTTACTGACTTTTTGCATAGATTTATACTTATGAAACTCTTTCCATTCAGTTTCAAATTTCTTTTCCTCCATTTGTTTTTCATCTCCTGCAGTATTATTTTTGGCAGCCCTATAAATGCATCATAAGATTGGATAAATTTTCAATAATAAATTGAAAAATGCTCCCTAAAATGAAATGTATTGCTCGTTAAATTCAACAAAATATAACCATAAAATATATGAAATGTTCCATAAAAAAATTGACAACAGCTCCATAGAACAATTTAAATTGAGCATTGAAAACCCGGATATGTTCATTAATGCTAGATATAATGCTAAATATATTATGTACAATTTGACAGTGATCCAGTTGAAAAGTAACCTTAAGCTTCAATTAATGTACCATACAAGATCAAGGTACTTTTCATCATCCGTATGGTACACCAATTGATGCTTTAGGTTACTTTTTAAATAAACCATAGTCAGATTATGCATGATATATTTAGCATTGCATCTATCATTAATTAACATATCCGGGTTTTCAATGCTCAATTTTCATTATTCTATGGAGCTGTTTCCACATGTCTATGGAACATTTCATATACTCTATGGTTATATGTTGTTGAATTTAACGAGCAATTTTATGGAGCATTTTTCAATTTGTTAATGAAAATTTGTCCAATCTTATGATGCATATACCCTTTTGCCATTATTTTCCTCCTCTATGTCGTATTTATCCCGTACAAACTCTCCTTTATCATTGTCCGATTCTCCCATCTTCGATTCTACACGAACTTTCAGACTCTAACTACTTAAAATCTCCTCGATCCTACCACACACTTTGACTTGTTCTTCTTTTTCATCTTCGTCATTCTCCTCAGACGAATGGGCTCGAACTAAGTACTGCCGTAGTCTTGATACTAACGCATGCTCAAAGCATTTCTTCAAAGCTTTCGCTATCGAATTAACGTTCTTGTCTATAATAAAAACTTCATCCTTGAACCCTTTCAACCATTCAACTGAAAGCCGAGCATCAAAACTTTTCTGTTTTGGTAATTGAGTTCGATCACTTTCTTAACAGGAAGGACATTTACATCGCCATCGTCATCAAAACGCACCTCAAACCTGAAGTTAGCCTCTACATCCCAGTCTATCGGATTGTGCGGCTTGAATGTTGTGGTTCTGCTGGCCACCTACTTCCCAGCTTCTAGCTGCAGTTTATCGAAGTTTAAGCCGCATCTGCCGTTGGCCCTATCACCACCATCGCGGCCTACGGAACAACAACGTTCCTATGAAACGACATCCACAAGCTAACTTGTGGGGGCAGTTTGTCACCGCCGGCCACCTGGCACCTGGCCACCTGGCACACGAAACCTGGAGAACACTGGATGAAGGCTATTACACCATTCTAGGCCCAGATAATCCCACCCGGATGAGCAGATCTGGGGCCCACTCAACAATCGACATCTTCCCCACCATCATGGGGAGCAACATCGCTCAACCGGTAATGCACCAGAAACTCAGCTAGGACCACTATCTAGTGGTGGCAACAGTAGGCTCCTCAGTTAACCGGTATCGGATTACTAGGCAGAACCCTCGCACCAGATGGGACAGGTTTAGACAGAATCTCGACAACAGCGTCGATTTAGACGTGCACCTCTAGTCAGTTGATAACTTCGATCGGCAACTGCACACCACTGCACGAGCAAGCAATGTTCCAGACTCGGAAACAATCCCAGTGATAGATCAGGAGAACAACTCTCTACCCTACGATGGACCCACTAAATATTTGTATAACATATTTCTAAAATTATCAAAGACCGGAATGGTGGACCTCAGAAATCATTTATTTGCCGTCAAGATCTGCGCTCTTCTAGATTGTGCAAAACTCCCTTTGAAGTTGACTAGAACTTTAAAAACTAAATGAAGGCCTATTCCACCGTTGATCTCACCAGATCGCAAAGTCTCTAAGGGTCACTTGGTCCTGCAGAGAAGGTAGCTGGGATAGGTCAACAATACGTGAGCTCTCACAATTTCGGACAATACATCATCAGTCCACACAAAGCTACCGTTAGTGAGCTGCACCACCATCCATCTAAGTCCCCACGATTTTGTTGATCTTCATCAAATCCTCAAAGAACATGAAAGTCCAAGGTATCCTGCAATATCCTGATCATGGAGCTCAAACAATTGCGTCTGCAGTTCTACGATCATCTGGGGTTGGTCTTTAACAGATGCCTGGCACTTAGCTTCTTACCCTCAGTGTTGGAAGCCAGCCAGTAATCCCATCCGGAATCTTATTCCATCCGAAATCCCATCCGGAAAGATCCTTTTTCTTCGTAGAGCTTGCTATGCCAACCAACCTTCTCAGGATTATCGTCGCTTCTTCTTCCACAGGCTGCCTTGTATTATGGATTATACAATGACGGATCGCCAAGTGGTCGCCATACATGTAGCCCAGCAGCCCAGGACTGCAGAATGTCTCATCTATTATGGATTCCGTTCCATTTCTATGGTAGGTACTCTTGGTACCTACGTTGAAGAGGTCCACATCGAGCATAGCCAAGGCCTTCAAAAAAAAATTTGGCCCCTAGGGTTGGTAAGGTGGCTTTCCCGCTCGAGCACCCAGGCGTTGAAGTACCCCGCTGTTTCCTACGGATATAGGCCAGTTAGCTCAGTTGTCATACCCAAGTAAAATTTTTAGTTTTATTCCAGCCGTATAGCACTTCTCCCGGTTTGTTGATAAGACTGCATTCAAAACAGTTTTGTCCACCAACACTTCCTTCATGCATCTTTAAAGCCGAGGTGTGTTCAAAGTGGCCCACTCTATAACTGACCATAACAAGATAATTGGATGAGTCCAAAAAAGGCATTTCAACACAGCATTTTTCGAGTGCATAAAGACGAAATAAAACCTTCGATAGGGGTAAAAATAATTTTATAAGACAAGGTTTTAAGATCGTAATAAAGAAGCTGTGTAGGTTCTCATAAACCTGACTAAAATTTGAAACCTATTGGCACCTCTTAATACCGCAATAAAACCAAATTGATTTCTAGTGGCTTCCATAAAACTTAAATAAAACCTAATAAAGCTGGATGGTTTGTGACAATGTTACTTTGGATACGATCAACCATGATGAGAAACTGTTCAATCGATCATATTGGCGGTGTGTAGCTGCAGCTGCAGAAGAACACTCCATTAGCATTGGCTACCGCTAAGCCAGCATATGAGGTATATATATATATATATATATATATATATATATATATATATATATATATATATATATATATATATATATATATATATATATATATATATATATATATATATATATATATATATATATATATATATATATATATATATATATATATATATATATAT